>ML818567.1:50260-85421 GCA_009831015.1 Picea engelmannii | reverse complement strand
GGCAAGGTAACAATGCAAATGGTTGAATTGTGGAACTTGGATCATGTTATGGTTTAAATGTGTTGATATTCTCGATGCATTGGTTGATTAATGTTGTAAATGGGGGCTCATTCGCATGTACTATGGAGTAAATGCGATATCGGTGGAGGCGACGTGCATTTACTGCACATCACCTTTACCCTTCCAGTTGGTCACCACCCTAGTCGGAATATTGTTTGATTTGGTTGTTGTGATTGCACTCCGGATTTTTGGTAGGGTGAAACTGCTCGGCCACCTCTCGTCTTAAGGTTTCGATTAACAGGTATGTCTCTTTTGGCCATTCTTGGTTTCACTCTAGTTATGAAATATTTTTTGGCTCAGTTGTGTGGGTTTGTGTTTGTTTTGAGTACCGCAATTGTGTGGAATTTTGGTTTAGATGGAAAATGGATGGTTATGCTTATAATTGTTTGAATTCATCGAAGTTGGTGGTCTTCCTGGGTGATAGCTTGGTTACCACTGTGTTTGTTAAAAGGTTTTTTTTATACATCGTGGCTAGATGGTTGTCTTCACAATTCTTGAGTTTAACTAGGGATTTTTTTTTCTTACTCGGCCCCTGTCAGGAACTGTCTCTCGTTCACAAGCGTCATAGTCCTCTTTGGGCGTACGCCTTTAAACCTTGAAGCTTCACTATGGTTGGTTCCTTCCCTCCTATGATGGCTACTGTGAAAACCCTTAACAGTCCATACTGGAACCGCATAAGGATTACGTCGAGCCTGTTAAATTGTTCCTTATTTTTGTGGTCTATTACTTTGAATATGGGCTCACCTGTTGGTCGTATAGTGTTCGTGTTGGTATAGCTTTCGCCACTACCTCTGTGATAATAGCATGAGACTTACATTGCAATTGCACTCCTGAAAATGCACAGTTACCAGCCTGGTGTAAAAGAGCTCAGTTGTTTTAATGGAAGGGCCTCTGCTCATTTCGATTGGGTGTGTGGTTATACACAGTTACCACGGTTGTTCGGTTGGTTGGTCCTTTTTACCACAGTGGTGAATTGTTGGTTAATGAAAAGTCATTAGTATTTGTGCTTATGATGTTTTGCAAAGTAAATTATTGAACTGGATATATCTACTGCATTTTTTTTGTTGTGGGTAGAATAAGCTTGAGTATGTGCGGCATGTTCACTCACAGGCGACTTAATAAATAATCCAAAATGATGTTTTGAGTTATGTCATGATCATATGTTGTTGTGTGATTACTGGAAATATTACACTTTGGGATCCTCTGAGTTGTGCACCGTGTGTAATATGGATGATGTGTTTTATGCTCTATAAGAACCATTGAATTTTAAGTGTGTTATTTATTGCAATTGATCACTGTTGATGGCATTCGTGTTGGATATTTGGCATGTCTTTTAAGTCGCATTGAGATGTTTTGTTTTACAGTGGCATGGTTACATTGCCTTGGACATTTTCCCTTGCATAGCATGTGTCAAAGTGTTGGTTGATGGTTGTATAATAAATTGTCATTTCAGACATGGCATGAGAGGTTTTGGTTATTTTGGTCTTGATTATTTTACTGCGTATATGTATGGGAACGAATATCATTATGGATCTTGATTGGCTCTATTACAGAAATAGTGACTTCATTTTTATCTTTTCGAACATTGCTTTGAAACATAGATGTGGATTTGGTAAATGTATGACAGTGATGAATGTTAATAATTACGGATTGGGAATGAGTGTTGTTGTTGATTGTTATAAAGTGCAGAATGTGTGAATAAAGGAAACAAAACCTCTTACAGATTGTGTGAATTAGTTTTGTTTTGTAATGACTGTGGGATGTTAATGGAAAGTGAAATTAGGTAAATACACAGGGATTTTACTCAGTCATCTGATTGTTGGTTGATGCATATATTTCTTACTGCAAAATATGTTATGGATTGCTTGATTAATATCATCAATAGTAAACGTTTTTTTTCCCCCTCATTATCTCATTTTTCGCTAATTACAACCCCCTCACATATCCCATATTCATTTTTTTCACCCCCTTTTCTGATGTTGATTACAGCTAAGAGAATTTATGTGTTAAGTGGATGAACGGGCAGTGTCTTAAGTGGATTGCAGTGAGGTTTTATTTGGTTTATTTACAGTTGATTGATGTTATCATTGAGCAGTGACCATTTCTTCTCCCCTTTCATTATATCATATTTTTTCCCAATACAAATCCCTCACGTTTCCAAGAAAATTGTTTCACCCCCCTGCTCATTGTTTAACATTAGAACAGTTTGTATGGATTGGATTTCATGAGCCTGATACATTCTGAGCCAAATCTATTTCATATTTTTAAGGATTTGTCATGCATGGTTATTTAAAAATATTGTTTTCTAATCATTAACATATGCAGGATGAGATTTTTCAGTCAGGGAAGCCATGGACGAGGAAACAAAGGTAGAGGTAACTGAAACCGAGGCCCGAGAAGGTCCAGGTTCTCTATACATTTTGACATTGTTTTGGAAGATATTGTCCAAATGTTTTATGCGGGATTCTTTGATTAGATTGGGCAGAAAATAGTCCGACCTAGGCCTGAAAGGCCTCCTTTCCAAGCCCCGCAATGACAAATTGACTTCAGGGTTTTTGGACAACATGTTTTATTTTGGATATATGAGTATTATTTTTGAAATAATTTTGATTTTCATGAGATAAAATTTCCAAAAGTAAATATGTGGATGGGAGGCACACGGAGGTGTGTTTTCTTAACTAATGGATTATGTTATGATAGTTATGATGGTTATGAACTAAAGGGAGTCACAAGGGGTCCCACCTACTAGTTATTATTTATTATGACCCTTTTTATAATTATTACTTGTCCCCCTAACTAATGTTAGTTGAGTCTTTTAATTAACTTAACTAATGAGTTGGTTTAACTACTTCAACCAATTCTAACTTGTAAAAGGCAAGAGGAAAGGGAGGAACAAAAAGGGAGGGAAGCAAAAGCATGCTAAGGTTTTCTCCTTGAGTTCATGTTGAGATAGTTCAGTTTTCATTCATTCACATATTCATCATAGCCTAATTCTCTTTTGTGATAGCAGGGTCTTATTGTAGACAACAATATTCAAGGTTGAATCAAACCATTCAGACACTTATACTTTAGAGGTGTTGATCTATCTTTGATAGTCTGTGTAGACTTGTTTGTTTGTGAATTAATTTTCATGACTGATAAAGGCTATTGTGCAGAGTCGAGTGGGCGTCAATCTGTGGCAAGTTGATCCATCTTTTAGAGTTCAGTTTTGGTTTTCTATCAGAAGTCCTTTTGTATGTTCCATCAGGATTTCTAAGTTTGACTTTGGTCCAAGGTTTCTGTGTGAAGTTTTGTAAAGACAATGATTCTTTGGTGAATTGGAATGAAATAAAGGATTGCTTTATGTCTCATATATATTGAATATCATCTTGGCATATTTACTTATGTTCTTAGATTTATTTCAGCAACTCATATGTTCAGAAAAATACATAAAAATTGAATTTCCAGCAAGTTTGTTTTTATAAAAGACTAGCCTAAGCACTTGTAATTAATACTTGTGAGTTATAATATATATTTTTGTTGGCTATAAACATAGGGTGATATTCCCGTCTACTTTAATTTAGCCAAGTAAAGTCTGAAAATGCTTGAGTAAGATCAACTCATGTATTTTCTTCAACACCTATCTAAGGTGAAAGTGCATATGTGTTCTCTTAGTTTTCTCCAATTTGTGGTTTGGGTCGGGATTTTCCAAACCTACAACTTGTGCGATAACATTTTGACATCGTTTTCGGGGAGGATTTTGAATCCTCTTATGAACCCTAATGACACTTTGGAAAGATATCCCAAAGCCTTTCCCCCGCTTTCCTAGTGACTCCACCTGAAGGAAGTTCCCCTTCCACCTTCGATGAGCTCTTATTGAAGCTCATATGGTAACTCCACTTTCCTATAACCCTTCTTCCCTTAATACCTTTCCCCCAGGTAGGTTCAAACCTTCTAAGCCTCCCATCAAGTCTCCCCTTGTCAAAACCCTTTTCACGGTACCCTTCCCTTGCTCCAATGGCTCACCCTTGGGAAAAAGACCTTTATAAACCCCTTAACATGGAAACCATCCCTGGATACCCTAACAAAATGCCAAAAGAGTCTCACAAATGGTTGCAAAAGTTTTTGGGAAACAATGTCACCATTGCAGATGATCATCTCTATGTCATAGGTCGAGACATGGAAAATGCAGAAGTGAAACATTAGGATATAGCCATGAGGCTACTAGCCTCATCTTTGACCGAAGATGCCAGGATATGGTTCAGAGGACTACCTAACAATCACATAGCATCTTATGAGGATTTTCCAAGTTATTCAAGAAAATATGGACAACAAAGAAACACAATGGGATGGTGGTAGCTTAGTTTAATCAGATAAAGAAAAATTAGAACGAGAAAGTGAGTGAATTTGACACCATGTTCGACAGATTATAGAGTCATATTCTGACATATTTGTGTCCTACTGCTATGGCATTTTTTCTCCTTTATGTGAATGCATTTGATGGGAAATTTTTATTTATTCTAAAGGACAAGAAGCCCACCACTTTGGCACAAGCCAAAGAATATAGTGCATAAATTGAATAAAATCTCCTTGAATCAAAGATTGATCTTTTTTAGTATCCTCGTGTCAAGGTAGAAACAAATACTAAGTATTCTAGTAGTAGTGCTCCTGACCCAATTTCCCTCTTGAATTAGAAGATAGATCATATGAGTACTCAATTTTTCCAAGCATTGAATCATATTATGGCCCCATTAACTACTTTGGAGAAAAATCAATATACCCCTAGACCTTAGTTTACCAGATAGCAAAGAGATGCCACAAGTTGGAAAACAAGGCCTCAACAAGAGTCAAAGGCCCCTGATAATTTGAAACTAGTTGGGATAGTTGACACAGAAAATACACCATGGTGTTCTCCATGCAAAGAACCTCACTAAGAGGATGAGTGTCCCCGATGAGATAAAAATTCTTTCGATCGTATGAACTTCATGGATATGATTTTTAACTTCCAATATGAAGAAGTCACATAGGAACAGATTGACGAAGCCATAAGACAAGGGGAAAGAGAGGGGAGACTCTGGGCCTTGAATAAGTTGACAGACGATCAGAGGAAGGAACTAAGGAAGAGGGAATATTTGACATACATCAAAATAAATAAATCTTCAGCCCCTCCATCACAACCTATCGCTCCTCCTCCATCTACAGAGAAGGTTGTCCCACTGCTTCCACCTCTAGTGCATGAGTTTCTTCCTAAGCCAACTCCCACAGATGAGATTCAGTTGAACATAGACTTTGCATCCATATTTGGAAAGTTGAATGTGAGATTCCATGTGACAGATATGTGAAAAATCCCTTTTGTAATGAGGGAAGTCTTGAATTTATTATAGGTACTAACTAAGACAGAGGATCCTCCATTCATTTTCAACACCATGTATCTTGATTGGCAAAAGGACAATACTCCTCCTTTCTATCTTTCAGTGGGCATGAATGGCCTTTTCCTGAACAATTGTATGCTAGATTCAAGGGCCTCAACAAATGCCATGTCATTGAAGGTAATGGAACAACTTGGTTTGAAGACAACCTGACCCTATGGAAACGTATGTGACATTGATTCTAAAAGAGTCAAGGTTTATCGATTATGTGAGAACGTTGAGGCCTTTTTGATTGATTTTCCGCATATCATCCTCCTCATGAATATAGTAGTTATTGATGTCTTGGATTCTTGGGGGATTCTTTTATCGAGGATTTGGTATGCTTCCCTCCAGGGTTTCCTTAGCATGGACCTCACCCATGCAGAAATTCCCATGGGGAATGGCACTTTTGAGGTATTATACAGTCGAGAGTGAGCCGATAAGTATGTGATTGGTCCCAACAGTCCTGATTATACAAGAGAGAATGAGTTTGATGAAGTTCTGGACACCATTGAGTATGATCCATAGGAATTACCTTTCATGCAGGAAGACTGCATAGACATGCTTCTCCCAAGGATGAATGAATACAAATAGAAACTGACAAAGTTCCAAGGGAAAGAGCTAGGGTCTATCCAAATATTGAAGAAATAAGATAAAGAACGTGAAGAAGACATCAAAAATGAAGTCAATGCAGGGCCTCCTTCCTATCCATACATTGAGAACATATCTTACATCAACTACAGTGAAGGAAGTCTTATGTTCATGTAGGAAAAGAAGAAGGGAAAGCCTAAATATGACCAGAAGGATGAAAGCTCATGGCTTGCGCCTTACATTATCAAGAATAAGTCTGAGAAAGAGAAGCATTATTTGACAGCTTTCGATGGGAGAGAGATGTCATTGTCAGTGGATGGGTCTCTTCTCCGACCCTATGTTCAGATCACTTGACTTCTTCAAGGTCCAGGCCCCAGGTAAGTAGGTAGTTCATCTTTCTTTCCCTACATTTGCATATTGATTTCTCATGATAGTTTTTATGCATTTCATATTTCATTTTTCTCTACTTGCATATTGATTTCATGTTTAGTTTAGAAATTTTTTTAAAAATGCTAAAAAAACAAATTCTAGATTAGTTTCATTTTTTATTTTGATGTATATAGATGAAGGGTGATAAAACCACCATATATTTTATAGTGTGATGTTTCATTGTAGGCATAGGTCCACCAGGATATGATGCGGTTCTCATGCACTCTATGGCGAGCATATGTCCCCGAGTAGGAGAAAGATGTTATCCCCAACTCCTAGAGATAACTAAGGAGATGATGTCTCAAGGCCCTCATGTTGCAAACATGGAGTACTGAGAGACATCTTGACCAGTAGTGTCCACTTGCACAGACAGAGACCCACCTCACCACCACAGTTCCAAGTTCATCATGACGGTATCCACCACATCAGTTGGCCTCCAAAAGACATTGGGTCTTTCTCCATGAGGTACAAGTCAGGTATTATGGTGAAGGTAATTTCAATATTTGAGTAATTTGAGTTTGTTGCATCTATTAATGCTTTTGATTATGCGACGTTTGCTTGGGACCCATGAAATAATAACTAATAACAATTTCCAACCAGGGAGGGGCATGTGTGGGCATTGTTTTTATTGCTTAGGTAGAATCCCCACACATGTTTAAAACTTGGGGAAGCATGATGTGACCAGGGTAGAGTCAAGGTAGGAAAAAATTTGCATGCTTAGGTAGAATCCCCACCTTGGATTCAACCTGGAAACATCCTAAAATAATTAAAGGCAATAAATGGGCTTGGAAAAAGGTTACATTGAAAACGAAGGTGCAGCACACCCTCTACAAAGGCGCCCATAAGTGAGACATTACAAACCCTTGTATGTCATGAACCGCATGCCAAAAATTCTTCCTCTCATCCATGACACTTCATCCACATGACTTAGAAGTAGGTCCCCTCAGGAAACACCCCTAAACTTGAGGTACGATTCACCCAATAGGTCAATTTGTCAACACTCCCATGCCTAGTAAACTTGGAAAATTCCATAGGTTTTTGGAGCATTGGTATATTTTGATGAGGTAGTTTGGATGTATGTGCTTAGATGGATCTTTTATTGATTCTATTTACTCATCATGATTTTGCAGGACCCAGTTGGTAGACAGTTCTGGAAGAACAAGCCTAGCTTGGGCTTCCATGGGGCTTGAATCCCACAGGTTGGATGCCAAGGTCCCACATACTGGATGGTGAAGATATTCCTTTGGAGGCCTAGAAGACATCATGGAGGATCTAACCTATCCCCTACCATCCAAACGTTTTTCCTAAGAAGGCCAAAATGTCACCCTTGAGGGCTTGACGTCATAGTAGGGCTAGGGTTTGGTGGTTGTTGAGGACACTTGGCATGTTTTGAAGGAAGGAAGCCATGGATCATGGAGAAGAGGATTGTATCAAATACATGTGGCCTTTGGAGGCATATCTCACCCATATCCTACTCCAACAACTTGCAAAAGTGCCAAAACATCACCCTAGAAGGGTGAAGTCTTACTTAGGGTTTTACTCGTGTGAAAATTATGAATTAAAAAAGTATTATTTTATGTAAAGGGGAAATATTAGGGTTGCTGACCCCTTTTCTTGTGTTTTACCCTAACTTTGTGGACAAACTATGTCTAGAACATTTTGTATAAATAGAGATCACCTCTAGTTCATTTTTATCATAACTCTCCCTCTTGTGAGAAGTATCCTAGCTGAAATTTGCACCCTTTTTGGGAAATATATATCTCTCTCTCTTGTGATCTTGTTATGGTTTATTTATGATATTGTTGGAAGAAGTAGTGTGCTACCTCTCTTGGATATTTTCTCTTGCATTTATGGTGGATTATCTTGGTAAAGGAAGGTATATCTTGTTGTTGCTTGGACTAGGTAAGGAAGCTACCTCATTGTTGTTTCATTGCTTGGTTACAAGTGTATTTTGCTAGAATTTCTTGGGGAGTATAAGGGTTTACAACCCCACCATATCCATTATTTTTTTCTTGAATTAATTTGTTGTTTAAGATTTTACTAGCATAAGTAAAAGGGTTTACACCCTCCTAGTACTTCCTAGTTAACCTTGCTTGCCTTGGGGAATAAAAGGGTTTACATCCCCGAGGAGATAGAATTTTTGGCTCTTTATTTGTTTGAATCCATAACCCAATAGCTAAAGGCACTTAATTTCATTAGAGAAAAAAAATCTTGCATTGGTTAACGTGAAACTCAGGATTTTGAGATTGTCTAAATTGGAATCAATTCTATGTTTTATATGTTTGGTTGAGCCACTAGCGTGTCTCATTTTTCTAAGTACTTATTTATTTTGTTATAAAATTTCATCTACAGCCATTAGGGTTGCAGAAACCTTAATCTTAATCTCTTAATAACTCACAAACCAACTGTCAAAAGTTGCTAAAAGTTTGCCCCTATCCTCTACTAATCTCAGTGCAGTTTTTGGGTGGATTGTTGGCAAGTTTTGGTGGTTGATCTATTTTCTGTAACAATTTTTTTGCTACATACATAAGGCTTCAATAGTATCTCTGCAATACTAATCTCTTACATCCTTGTTTCATTGCTAAATTCTTATGCATTAATACTTGAGTTAAACTAGTCATTGCTAGCTTGTTTCTTGCAATCCTAACTAGACTTTTAGGAACTTTATTTGCAGCTCTTATTATTTTTTAATTTCTGATATATATTACTGTTTATTTCTGCAATTAGGGACGGAAAGCTTAAATTTTTTGTCCAATGTATTATTGGGCTTGAATCTTTGTTTTCCTTGTGGCTCGGGCAGGTACCATCACTCCTTAGCAAGTATTCTATACAGTGACACATATTCTACCATCTACAAGACTCTTTTCAATCCCTTATTACCTTACATATTTGACCTATAGGGGCTCTCTTCATCATCTCTTCATTTTCCATCTCATTCCCCCCAGGGTCACCGAGATTCCCCCCTTGAGGTGATCACTTCATCTCAAAAGTGATGGGAATACCTATTTAAGGTGAAAGTGGGTAGGTGTTCTCTTAGTTGTCACCATTTTGTGATTTGGGTCGGGCCTTTCCCAACCCACAACTTGTGCGATAACATACCCAACCTCAGTCGAATCAACCCTAGTTACAATTTGGGCTTGGGAATCAAACGAGTGTTCTTTATCAATTGTATGATTTGACATTAACAACAGCTACAACTCATGAAGAGCATGAAATATCATGGGAAACTCTTTCCCATGAAAAGGAAAGATAAATTGCAAGAAGGAAGAGAATACAAGAAATAAATTGAAGTTGGAATCATACGAGGGCCCAATAACAAAAAGTAAAAGCAAATAACTTCAAATTTCAAAAATTGGAGAAAGTTCCACCACTGAAAAGGAAAAAAATCCAATCATGGATGATAGGTGGGTGATAGAAAAGAAAGAAATGAAAACCCTGAGAATCATGAAGAGAGGCAAAGGGTTCCACGAAGAAGGGTTAGAAATAGCCCACTTAATCTTCAACGAGAACAACATCAATTGCCAAATCTTCCACAAGGAGTGTTGCCAACATTTTTACAAGATGGAGTGATGGACCCCAAAAGACATATGTATATGTTTTTGAACATGTGTGAGATTCATTTAGTAGAACATGATGATGTAATGGTCATATTATTTCTTCAAACATTGACAATCTTGGCATATGAATGGTAAATGTCTCTTCCTGCAAGATCAATTTCATCATTTGATGACTTAGAAACCATGTTCTTGACCATGTATGCTCCTCTGGTAGCATATCATACTTTGCTCACGCAATTCACCCAAATCCATTTGAAAAATGGTGAAAGGATTAGAGATTTCAATCTAAGATTTTTCAAGACACTAAATCAGATTCCAAAAGAACAGAATCTAAATGCTCCATTCATACTCAGGTGTTACAAAAATGCAATGCCCTCAAATGTGAAATTTTCCATCGGGGATGCATAAATTGAAGACCTAAATGGAGCTATGCATAAAGCGATAGAAATGGAAGAAATCATGTTGTAAATAGATGTTGATCCAGATATCATCCTCAGTAAATTCCAAAGAGAAATGGATAATCTTTACATTTCAAATCAAGGGGCATCGACTTCTAAGAATGTTGAAAATCGAGGAACAAGGAATGTTGAAAATAGAGGAATTGGTGGAGTGATCCTTCAAGGAGTAATCCATAATGTAATAAATGATCCAGTGGTAACTCAAGATACAAAGTAGAGATTGGAAATAGCTCAGATGAATCTAACAATCTGACAAATGAAAAATGAGCTAACAATATTAAGAAGAGGAGATTTTTTTTCTTCCATGAATCAAAACCCTAGAGTTATGGCTCAAGAACAAATAATAAATCCTCTTCAAGAATATATAATTAGAGATGAATATGAGCATAGACAAAAAAACACCAAGGGTGAAAAATCCTAATGATATCATATTGGAAGAGGTCTTTGATGAAGAAAATTTTGAAAATTTTGACCAAGAGGTTGAAATCATTCAAGATGAAAGTATTTAATCTATACAAACAGGTGAAGTCAAGATGTCCTTGTATATATTTGATGAAAAAGAATAAGTTGACATCTCTCAAGAGAACGTTGTCCAAACAAGAGCACAAGTTGATAAATTTAAAACAAAGGAAAAAGAAAAAGAGAAAAACAAAACAAATGTTCCAGAAACATAAAAACAACAACCAGTTGTCAATCAAATGAATAATTCTCCACAGATGACTTATACTGTAATCGATGACTTGACCAAATTGAGAATTACTCTCCCTTTTATGCAAGTCGTAAAATTCCCACAGCAAAGAGAAAATATTCTCAATATTTTGGATGAGCCAACTACAAGAATTGAGGTCGTTGTAACAAATTCCAAGCTTCAAAAAAATATTTCAGCAGTTAAATCAAGAGGCAAGGTCCCACCATTCTACATCACAATAAAAAATCATGATGTAGTATTACACAATTGTTTGGTTGATACTAGAGCAACCAACAATATTGGTCCCTTGTCAATAATAGAATCTTTGGGAATGGGATGCACAAATTATTATGAAACTAGAGAGAGTATCTATGCAATAGATTCAAGGAAGGTCCCATCATATGGGGAAATCAAATATTTTGGTTCATATGGGGAAATCAAATATTTTGGTGTATGGATAACTGCAGCACCCCATATTACATTTTTTTTCACTATGATCATTTTGGTTGATTTGCCTCCAGCATATGGAGTAGTTATGGGAAGAGATTGGTTCTCACTAATCGGAGGTTACATCATGAATGATGGAAGCTATATGATGTTACTAAATAAAGATGGAACAATGGTGAAAGTTCTCCGAGAAGCCAGAAATTCAATTTCCTTCAAGAAAAAAGATAATGAATTAATGCAAGATTATGTTGATGCCAAAATTGGAAACTATGTTGAGCTTGACCTAAAGCAACCAAGTATTTCAAAACAAGAAAGAGAAAACTATTTTGAAGGATAATGAAAGATGTCTTTTGATGGTGCATGCTCCAAATCTGGAAGTGGAGTAGGAATTGTTTTCAAGAGACCCAGTTCAGTTATATATCCACACACATAAGTTGAAGTTGAATATGAATCATTGATACAAGGAATGAATCTTACACTTCAAATGAGAATTGAACACTTGATCATAACTGGTGATTCAGAACTGGTTATAAATCATATAAGAAAGAAGTAAAAGATCAAAAAAAAATTGAAATTGTATGCCAAAAGAGAAAATGAACTCATGAATTATTTCAGTTCATTTAACATTTCTTCCATAGAAAGAGATAAGAATCAGAAGGTAGACTCATTGGTGTTTGTTGCATCTTCATTCAATTCTGATGATTCACGAAGTCAAAATATATTCCAAGTCAAAAGGATTTGTAGGCCTTCAGTGCATGATAATCAAAATTATTTTCAAGTTTTTGAGAATGATGAAGAGTTGGTTGAATTCTTGGATGATACAAATGATGTTGTAGAGAACTTTGAAGATCAAAGTCATATACCTCTTTCAAGGGATTGTATCAATTTTGAATATGTTTTTACAAGAGATGGCCAAACCAAAGTGCCAAACTTGAAAGAATAAGTATTTGTTAGAAAGGTGCAGGAAACTCAGAAAATAAATATTGGCACACAAGATTCTCCAAAATATGTAAATCTCGGTACTAGTTGTACTAAAGAAGAAGTTGATCAATAAACCGCTTTGTTTAAAGAATATTATGATTTTTTTTCATGGACATATGATGACTTGAAGGAGTATGATAAATCAATATTTCATCATATCACATCACTAAAATAAGGAACAAATTTGTTCAAGCAAAAAGTGAGGCTCGTGAATCCTAAATTAAAACCCCTAGTTAAAATTGAGCTGGAAAATTTGAAGAAGGATGGAATAATCTTTCCAATTAGACACTCAGAATGGATTTCAAACCCTTTTATAGTAAGAAAGAAAAGAGGGGATATTTGTCTTTGTGTTTATTTTAGAGATTTGAATACGGAAAGTATTAAATATAATTATCCCCTCCCTAATATAGAGATGCTCCTACAAAAAGTGAATGGTTCATCTCTTATGTCTATGCTAGAGGTTTATCTGGATATAATCAAGTACTGGTTGTAGAAGAAGACAGGCTTAAAACTTCTTTCATCACACCCTGGGAGACATATGCATATGTATGTATGCCCTTTGGCTTGAAAAATGTTGGAGCAACTTTTCAGAGGGAAATGGATCATGCCTTCAAATATTTAATTGGAAAATTTATGGCTAACTATTAAGACGATCTTACTATTCATTTTGGAGTAAGATAAAAGCACATTAAGCATATAAGGAAATTATTCAAGTGATGTAGATTATATGGAATATCTTTCAATCCCAAGAAATGTTTTTTTGCAGTTTCAGAGGGAAAACTCTTAGGACATATAGTGAGTAAAGAAGGAATTTACATTGATCCAGAGAGAATCCAAGCTATCAATGAATCAATCCCTCCAACATCGAGAACAGGAGCACAGACATTTTTTGGAAAGATTAACTTTGTAAGGAGGTTTGTCCCAGACTATGCCACAATTGTGAAACTGATAAATGTCTTGTTGAAGAAGGATCAGAAATTTGAATGGACACGAGAAATTCAAAGAGCGTTCAATAAACTCAAGCATGCAATTACTTCAGCTCCAGTTCTTGTCAGTCTAGATTTTGATCAAGATTTTATCATATATTATTTTTCTTCAGAAGAGACCATTTCTTCTATTTTAACACAAGGGAATCTCAAAGGAGAAGAACTTCCAATAAGTTTTATGAGTAAAACTTTGCATGACTATGAGTTGAGATATTCAGAAATAGAAAAGCAAGCTCTTTCTTTGGTTAAAGTAGTGGAACACTTCAGAACTTACATCTTATCATTTCATGTTATAGCATATGTTTTGAAATCTCCAGTAAAAATGTTCTTTAATCAACAATTAAGAGAGGGGAAATGGGCAAATTGGTTGGCGAAAATTCAATAATATGACATTGAGATCAAGCCATTGAAAGAAGTCAAAGGACAGGGTTCGTGCAAACTTATTGCAGGGGTTGGTTCACTAAATGGGGTTATATCAATTTCAACACGATCTTCTTCATCCATGAGAGAATGGTGTAAGGATATAATTTTCTATTTAAAATCTAGCCAATTCCCAAATTTCATGTCTCCAAGAGAAAGAAGGGTATTGAAGATGAAAACAAACCAATATGTACTCGTTGTTGAAATAATTTTTCAAAGAAATTCTGATCGAATGTTGCTAAGATGTATTGATTCAATAAAATCCCAAAAGGTTCTTAGTGAATTTTATGAAGGCATTTGCGGAGGAAATTTTACAGCACATAGAATTATGAGAGCGGGCTATTACTGGCCAACCATTTTTAAAGATTCATATGCAATGATCAGAAAGTGTATTTCTTTCCAAAGATTTTCTGGAAAAATGAAAAGAGAAACAATGTTGTTGTGGTCTATAACTGTTGAAGAACCTAATGCAGGAGCATCATCGTCATCATTTAATGAGGCTTAGTGGAAGGTGACTCAGCATCTAGCGCAACGCACATTAACTGGTTTGGATTCTAAGGAGGCACAGCAATTTAAATTTTGAAACCTTTCTAATTAAATATCCCTTGAGATCAAAAGGCTAGAGTCGTTGTGTGTACTCCAGAAAGTTGTATTTGTATTTAATGTTTGTAGGATTGTACATATTTTGAGCATCGACTCTTATCTAAATTGTAAATGAGCATTTACCGTAATAAGCTTAGTGGTAGGATTCTTTTAATTGTGATGTGAAAGCACTAGAATAGTATGGAAGGAAGGCTCAAGAAGCCCCTTCATGTATAAATCAATGTAATCTAAGCCCAGGAGAGGATGTTGAAGGTTGCTTAAAATTTTGTAAGTTGTTGTTGAATAAATATAGAAGAAGAGAATACTCTCAAAGTTCCTGAGAGGCTGCAAATTTGTTTCTTGTTCTTTGTGTAATGGAATAGACAATGTGTTATTGTATTTTTTCATCTATGTGTATGGATGATGTTTGTTTAATGAATGAATTTATGATTATGTTATAAATTTCAATTGTTTCTCTTCTAGTAGTCTTAGTGCAAGGAGTGCATAGTGCCAACGCAAGGTGTGAGGAGGCCACCCCTTTATGGATTTAGAATCTCAAGAGAGGTAGTGCAATTCTGCATAGAGAAAGCATGGGGAGTGTGCAAGTCACTTCTAAGAGTTCCAATCTCAGGAGAGTTAGCGCAAGGAGTGTGTCGGCCCATATAGTTCTAAGGGTCTAAGCTCAGGAGAGAAACACAAGTGTGCGCAGGAGTTCACTTCTTAAAATGGGAACGAATCTTAGGAGGGATAGCGAGTATAAGGCTCCAAGGAGGAACTCAAAAAGGTGGAGAAATGAGTGTGGTTATTAAGTCTTGAGTCCTTTGGACTTCGCCACTTTGGAAATTTGGAGCAGTGAGTTGTTGTCGGAAGACACGGAGCCCCGAAGCTCCGAAGTCCGGAGTAAATATTAATTGTCAATCAGTGGGTAAGTGTGAGTCGTAGATATTATAGTTATTAGGGATTCGGCACTTCAGGTGATTTTGGGTGATATTTGTGTGGCATGGAAAATTCTCAAAGACCGGAACCCCAAAGTCATCGTTAGTCATAGATCGTTCAAAGGAGATGGATTCTCGTCCGTCGTCTGATCAAAGTCTTGACTTAAACGTTGGATAAGTGGACGGATAGGGTAAGACCTATGCCTACCGGTTAAATTTCTTTATGACCAGATTTGGCCGGTAAAGACTCCAACACATTTGAACACATAGTTGGTTGGAGTGAATTCGTCCGGAGCCCCGAAGCCTGAAGTAAACCTAGACTGTTGATCTAAAGGAGGAGTGAGGATCGTTGATCCCTGAACTCTTTGGGAATTCAGTGGTTCAGATATTTGGGAGAATTTTGTTGTTGAGGTTGGAGCGGAAGAAATCTGAAGACCGGAGTCCCGGAGCATCAAACATCCTTTTCTCTAAGCGCTTGGTCCTAAGCTACAGTCACATGCACAATAAGGATAAGGAAAAAGGACCCTCCCAGATTTGAATTTTGCTCCTGTTAGAAGAGAATCATGTGGGTAAGGTAAAAATAGGGGTCTGTGGGATCCTGAGAGCTAATTCGGCTCCTATGAGAGAATATCCTAGACCGGGAGGTCAAGCAAGCATAGGAGTTTGCATCATAACCTTTTGTATATTGTGGAATTTATGGTATTGTCCCAATTAATCCTAAATCTAGCAAAGGCCATTCTTATATTCTTACTGCAACTGACTATTTTATAAAGTGGTAAGAAGTTGTAGCCCTCAAGAAGGTCGATCTTGAAGAACTCATAAATTTCCTCAAAGAGAATATTTTATCAATATTTGGAGTTCCAAAGAAATTTATTACAGACAATGGATCAATATTTATTGGATCAAATTTTACCAAATTTTGTGGGGAATTTGGTATTATAATGGGACAATCTTCAAACTATTATCCCTAGGGAAATGGTTTGGCATAATCAACAAACAAAAAGTTGATCCAAATTTTGAAAAGGACAATTGATAAGAACCAAAGAAATTGGCATACAAAGTTAATAGATGCATTATGGGCAAGTAGATTTAAACCAAAAGATAGCACTGGGTTGTCACAATATACACTAGTATATGGGAAAGAAGAAAAAATGCCAATTCATCTGGAACTAAATGCCTTATCATATGTTGTAAATTATGAAGACACAAAAGAAGTCTCTCCTCTGCAAAGAAGGTATAATCAGTTGATGCATATGGAGGAACAAATAAATGAGGCTTTGAGGAAGATAAATCAAAGACAACAATTCGTAAAAATATACTTTGATCAAAGTACTTCATTCTAATATTTTCAAAGGGGATAGCTAGTATTATTATGGAATAAAGACAAGGAAAATCCTTCTCTACACACAAGATTTGAAGTGTTATGGATCGCCCCATATATGATTGAGAAATTATTGGGATACAATTCTTATTTACTCAAATATATGAAGGGAAAAATTTGGATGTTTCTAGTCAATGGACGGCATCTTAAAAAAAAATTATCTTGATCAATCTTGCTCTCACCTGTACATAGTTTATTTTCTTTTCTTGTACATATTTTGCAATTCTTTATTTTCCAATCTCTTTTCTCATACTCACTCCATGCCCAATGAGAAATATTTTGGATTTTTAGCAACCCACGGGGAGTTGTTATCCCACAGTTCGAGCCAGTTGTTGATCTTAAATTTCACTAAGTATTTTATAAGTTTCTTTTTTGTACATCTCATTTTCCACAATTAGAAAAATTTCAATTTCTCAAGGGTTCATAAGACTTCTCTTCAAGTTTTGTGTCATTCAAATTGCACCTTCCCTCTCTGTCATATCTATTTTTCACCAACACTTACTCATTTCTTGAGTTTTTTCACAGAACGAAGGGTTTGTAAGTTGATCACGCATTTTCATCCAAGCCTGAATCTCTGTCGTCATCAAAATGCACTTCAAAGTTTTGCAATCCTCATATCATACCATACTTAGAATTTTTCCAAGTGTTATTATTGCGAGTTTGAGTCACTCGTTCATTTCATCTTTGAGCCTCCGTTCGTTCACTTCAATACTTAGTCAATTCAATGTTCTACCGCAGAGGCGAAGATCATATCACAAGTTTTAAAAATCTTATTTTCTTTCCTTTGCCCGCTTTGCAACACTTAGCCATATTTTGAGATCTTACCACGGGATCGGACTTACTCCACTTCTTTCCTTTATATATGTTTCTCCGTCACTCCGCTACTCCACGGTGTATGCTCATTTCTTTTGTCACGTCCCCCGAGTAACATTAAATGCAAATATTATTCGATACAACAAATGGTTAAATAGTAAATTACCAAAGGACCATTATTAATGGTAATTTTCTCGAGACTATCCTCAATAAATTCAAATT
Source organism: Picea engelmannii (assembly GCA_009831015.1). Classification (NCBI taxonomy): domain Eukaryota; kingdom Viridiplantae; phylum Streptophyta; class Pinopsida; order Pinales; family Pinaceae; genus Picea; species Picea engelmannii. Next base: position 67,484 of record ML818567.1, on the reverse strand, counting down.
AAATTTGCCTTAAGTGTTCTTTCGTAAAAAGAGTTGCAAAGTTTATTATGTAAAAAGGGTTACTTTGGTATTAAAGATCAGAAATACTGTAGATAATTTCCCAACTCTAAAGCACAATGGACACAAGGAAAGAAATGTTTTGTGGGGATACTCTAAATACATTTGCGCGAGAAGATCCAAATATCACTGGTCTAGAGCTTACAAACATTACTCTACATTTTTGCCTCAAAAAAGAGATAATAATAATATTTGGATATTTGGAAATGATAAAGTTGTCTCGGCAGAAACGTTTGATAGCATGATCGAATATACAAAACATGAAGTGGAGAAATGGCTCGTAATTTATGTCAAAAAAATGAAGACATCAAAGATACTTTACACCAACTCTCAATTGATCATAGGGAATTTGAAAGCACATTGTTTGACATTAAAGTCAGACAAGAAATAATCGTTTCTCCTATGAAATATTATATCTAAAATTGGTTAAATTGAGCTTGGATCAATATAATTGAAGAAGATCAAACGGAAGTGGTTAATACTAGTCATGAAACTGCAATAAAGGAGACTACAAAAGGCCCATTTGCATCCATATAATGATAGAGAGAACACCATCATAGTGATTAATACAGATCACATTCTTCCTAATTCTTTTCTCTTCCTGTTCAAAAGTCATCCAGTTGTGTTTTATCTGTCTCAATAAAAACATAATTGATTTTATGATCCTTTCTCTTTGTCTTCCTTTCAGGTCTAGCCTTGTTTCTATCTTTATTTTACGGTCCACGGGAGCCCAATCCCAGTCCAAATTTGGACGAATTCATTTTATTTTCTAATACTATCAAAGACTATATTGTGTTTTGAAAAAATCCCAAAGAAGTACTTTGGGGATCAACTTTAATAATATATTTTTAACTCTGAGTTTTTAGCATTGGATATTTAAAGTGTTTCTATCATATTCTATTATGTTTTTAATGAAAAGACTCTTTTCAAGTTCTCTCATATGTGGGCCTTTATCTTTCCTTCCTTGAATGTGATCGAAAATAATTGAATTATGTGATGGATGTGAGATTTGTATTATAATTTTCTGTAATTGTTATTTATGTATAATATTTATGAAAATATTGTATCTTATGAGTGAAAATTCATGGTCTCTTTCTCAGGAAACCTTTGATTCATGTATATTATTTTCAGTTAGCAACACTTTTATTTATTTGATTTATAAAGATTTGGAGTTTGTTATTTAGCACTCTCTTGTTTTTATTTCATTGTTCCAAGATATTTAAAGATAAATCTTTAAAGAAGTTACAAAGTACCACCTCTATAAAAATGCAGGGGAATTATTATACTTGTGAGGTTGGTGTTTGGACCTGAAAATATCTAGAAATCAATAGGGACCAGTTTCACAACTATCCATGAAGGTCTCAAGGCAACAAGTTACAATTCACTATAAAACTCAAATCATTACTCGGCACGATGAACCATAAACTTCATTGGAATTATGATATCAAAATACATATAGAGGATCCTTCATCTCACTCATCCCATGTTTTAAACATGTTTCATCAAGCAATTTCCAAAGTAGGGTTTCAACCAAGTGGAAAATATTGCAAGAAGTTGAATTTGAGGGTCAAATTTACAAATCGTTGTCCCATGCACCACTAGAAAAATTTTGAATCTTCATCTATCCAACTTATATGTGGAGAATATAATGACACATAGTGTTGTTGCTTAAAGGGATCTATTCTACTAGATGCAACTTGCCATAAAACCCAAATTAATCCTTTGTTTGACAAACCACTGACATTGTTAGAATCATGATGCTAGAACACCTCTAGGGTCACCCTTGTCTCACTTGTTCCATATTCAAAACATGTTTAATTCCACAATTTTCTGAGCTAAGGTTTTTCTCAGTGAGGAACATTGTAAGAAGTTGAATTTAGGGGTCAAATTTACAAATCACCATCATGGGCACCACTAGACAACATTTCATTCTTTGGATGGCCACCAAGTATGTGTAGGATCTGAATTAATGCAATCTTATTGCTCCATTCATTTTTTATTCCTCTCGAACCAATCCCATAAGTCTCCCTATATGGTTGTAGGCTACAAGTTGCAACTCACTATAAAACACAAATCGGGCCTCGATTTGACAAATCGTCTACTCTATTAGTCTCATGTTTCCAAAATACTTATATGGATACCTTCTCTCACTCATCCCATGGTTGAAACATGTTTTATCAAGTAATTTCTAGAGGTAGGGTTTCATAGAGTGAGGAACATTGCAAGAAGTTGGATTTGGGGGTCAAATTTACAAATTTCCATCCTAGGTACCACTAAAAAAACTTTTTGGTGTTTATATTTCCAGCATACAAGTGTAGGATCTAAAAACATGCAATTTGGTTGCACCGTTGTTATTTTATGCTCCTAGGACCAATTTCATAAATGTCCTTAAAGGGATCTAAGTTGCAAGTTTAAACTCACAATAAAACCCAAACCATGCCTCAATTCGATGAGTCGACAACCCTTTTAGGCTTGTAATGTCAAAATACCTCTATGGGAACCCTTCTCCTTCTAATCCCATAGTTAAAAAATATTTCATTTGACATTTTTTAGAGCTAGGGTTTTTTGCATTAAGGAACATTGCAAGAATTTGAATTTGGGGGTCAAACTTATAAATCGTCATTTAGGGCACCATTAGACAACTTTATGATTTGTTGATGGAGAACTTATAGATGTAGAATCTGATGGCACACAATTGTTTCATTCCATTTAATTTTTATTCCTTCAAGTCTAGATTCACAAGTGTCCCTAAAGAGATGGCATGCCACGAGTTACAACTTGCGATAAAACACAAATTAGGACTTAGTTCAATAAAATGTTGACTCCATTGGACTTAAGATGTAAAAATACTACTAGGGGAGTCCTTCTCTCACTTGTGTCATGGCTGAAACATATTTTATTAGGAAATTTCTAAATGTAGGGTTTCACTCAGTGGGGAACATTGCAAGAAGTTGAATCTAAGGGTCAAATTTGCAAATTGTCATCCCAAGCACCACTAGACAACTTTATGGTCTCAAAATGGCCAACATACAAGTGTAGGACTTGATAGCATGCAATATTGTTTCCTAGGTCATTTTTTACACCCACAAAAAAAAATTCACAAGTGTCTCTAAAGTCCAAGTTGCAACTCACAGTCCAATTTGGGTTTTATGTCAAGTTGCAACTCGCGTCTCAAATCCCTTCAGGAACACTTGTGAAATTGTTCATGTGGGCATAGAAAAGGAATGAAGAAACAAGATTGTGTGAATCGAAATCCTACACCTATATTTTATCCATTTATAAACTATAAAGTTGTCTAATGGTGCATGGGATGACGATTTGCAACTTTGACCCCCATATTGAACTTCTTGCAATGTTCCCCACTAAGCAAAATCATATCACTAGAAATTATTTGATAAAACATGTGTTGTTTGTGGGAAAAGAGAGAGAAGGAATCCCCTATAGGTATTCAAAAATACCAAGTTCAACTAAGTTGATGTTCATTAAACCGAGTACCAATTTGGATTTTATAGCAAGTTGTAACTTGTGTCCTAGAGGCCTTCAGAGACACTTGTGAAACTGGTCCCATAGGCATAAAAATTGAAAGAAACAACAAAATTTGTGCCATCAAATCCTATATATGTATTGTTTCCATCCAGAGATGGAAAAGTCATCTAGTAGTGCTCGATATGACAATTTATAAATTTGACCTCGAATTAAACTTCTTATTGTTCGTCATTAAGCAAACCCTAGCTCTAGAAATTGTCTGATAAAAGATGTTTCGACCGTGGGATGAGCAGGAGAAGGGTACCCCTAGAATTATTGTGATGTCACAATACAATGGATTCAATTGTTCATTGAATTTAATCTTAGTTTGGGGTCTTATGGTGAGTTGTAACTCGCATCCCACAACCCTTTAGAGATAGTTCTACAATTAGTCCCAAGGGTATAAAATAACAACGTAGAAACTAGATTTCAAGCCATCAAATCCTACACTTGTATGTTGGCCATCCTAAGACTATTAAGTTGTGCAATGGTAGACAAGATGGAAATTTATAAATTTGACCCCCATATCCAACTACTTGAAACCCTAGCTCTAGCAAATTACTCGATAAAACATGTTCTAGCCTTTGGAAGAGTGAGAGAAGGTATTATCTAGAGGTATTATGACATATTGAGTCTAACAAAGTAAACAGTTCATCAAACCAAGGCTCGGTTTAGGTTTTATAGAAAAATTCAACTCATAGTCTGAAGCCTTGCAGAGACACTTATGAGATTAGTCATAGGGGAATAATGAGTGAATGGAGCAACAAGATTGCATACTATCAAATCCTACACCTATATGTTAGCCATCTAGAGACTAAAAAAATTTCTAATGTTTCCTAAGGTGGTGATTTGTAAATTTGACCCTCATATTCAACTTCTTGCAATGTCCTTACTAGGAAAAACCCTAGCTCAAAAAATTGCCCAATGAAACATATTTTGACTATGGGATGAGTGGGATAAATATGCTCAAACCATAGGTATTTTGACATCAAGAGTCTAGCAAAGTCAAAATTTTGTCGAGCCAAAGCTTGGTTTGGATTTATGGCAAGTTGCAACTCACGGCCTGAATCCCTTCAGGGACACTTGTGAAATTGGTCCCTATGACATAAAAAAATGAATGGAGAATCAATATTGCATGCTATCGGATGCTACACTTGTATTTTGGCCATCTAGAGGCCAAAAATTTTTCCAGTGGTGCTTGGGATGACAATTTGCAAATTTTATCCCCATATTAAACTTCTTGCAATGTTTCCCACTAAGAAAAACCTTAGCTCTAAAAATTTCATGATAAAGAATGTTTCAACCATGTTAAAAGTGAGAGAAAGGACTCCTCTAGAGGTATTATAACATCCTAAGTCCAATGGAGTGGGTGATTTATCGCTCGGTTTAGGTTTTATAGTGAGTTGTAACTCGTGGGATAGATCCCTTTAAAGACACTTTTGGAATTGGTCCCGAGGGACATAAAGAAATGAACAAATAAAAAAAATTGCATGCCGTCAAATCCTACATGCTCTTGTTGGTCGTCCGAAGAGAAAAAATTTGTCTAGTGCTGCCAAGGATGACAATTTGTAAATTTTACCCCCGAATTCAACTTTTTGCGTTATTTTTCACTAAGAAAAAGGCTAGATCCATAAAGTTCCCAATAAAATATGTTATGGCCATGGGATGAGTGGGATAAGAGTTCCCCTAGAGGTATTTCGATGTCACGAACCCAATGGAATCGATGGTACATCAAATCTAGGCCCATTTCAAGTTTTGTGGTGAGTTGCAACTTGTGGCTTGGAGCCCTTTAGGGACAGTTTTGAAATCGTTCCCAAGGACATAATATAACAACGAAGCAACCATATTGTAGGCTATAAAATCCTACACTTGTATGTTGGTCATCCAAAGACTAAAAATCTATTCAATAGTACATAGAATGGAAATTTGTAAATCTGACCCCCAAATCCAACCTCTTATAATGTTCTTCACTTAGTGAAACCAATGCTCTATAAATTTCCCAATAAAACATTTTTTGGTCCTGGGATGAGTGACAGAATTCCCCTAGAGTTATTTTGGCATATCAAGTATAACGGATTAGATGGTTTTTCAAATGAAGGCCTGATTTTGGTTTTATAACGAGTTGCAACTTATAGCCCTGAGCCCCACAAGGAGACTTATGAGATTGGTCCTAGGGAAATAAAAAATGAATGGAGAAACAATATTTTGTGTCATGAAATCCTGCATCTATATGTTTTCCATCTAAGGACCAAAAATCTATCCAATGGTTCTTGGGATGGTGATTTGTAAATTTGACCTCCAAATTCAACTTCTTGCAATGTTCCTCACTTAGAAAAACCCTAGCTAAGAAAGTTTCCCAATGAAACATGATTAGACTATGGGACAAGTAGGAAAAGGTCACCCATATAGTTATTCCAATGTCACAATTCTAACATAGTCGACAATTCATTAAACCGAGACTTGGTTTGGGTTTTATGGCAAGTTGCAACTCGCGACCCAAATCCCTTTAGTGACATTTATGAAATTGGTCGCGGAGGCATAAAAAATGAATGTAGAAACAAAATTGTATGTTGTCGAATCCTACACATGCATGTTGTCTATTTATAGATGAGAAATTTGTCCATTGATACATGGTTTAAATATTTACAAATTTGACCCCCAAAGTCAATTTCTTGCAATGTTTCCCATTGAGAAAAACCCTAGCTCTAGAAATTCCCCGATAAAACATGTTTCGACCATGGGACGAGTGAGGGAAGGTCTGACATAAAAATTTTATGACATCTTGAGTCCAACGGAGTGGATAGTTCAGCGAACTGGGTCCCAATTTGGGTTTTATAGCAAGTTGTAACTTGCGACATAGATCCCTTCAAGGACACTTGTGAAATTGGTTCCGAGGGCATAAAATATGAACGACAAAAAAAAATTGCATGACATCAAATCCTACATCTATATGTTGACCATCCTGAGACCCAAAAGTTTTCCAATTGTGCTTAGGATAATGATTTGTGAATTTTACTCCTAAATTCAACTTCTTGCATTGTTCTTTATTTAGATAAACCCTAGATCTAGAAATTGTTGATAAAACATGTTTCAAATGTGGAATGAGCAAGAAAAGAGTTCCTAAAGAAGTATTTCAACGTCACAAGCCCAACAAAGTCAACAATTTTTCTAGGCATGGCATGGGTTTTTATGGCGAGTGTCAACTTGTGACCCAAATCCCTTTAGGAATACTTTTAAAATTAGTCCCAAGGGAATAAAATAACAACGGAGCAACCAAAATTTTAGACTGTCGGATCCTACACCTGTATGTTAACCATCTAAAGAATAGTAAGCTATCTGGTGGTACCTAGAATGGCAATTTGCAAATTTGACCCCCATATCCAACTACTTGCATTGTCTCTCAATAAGCAAAACCCTAGATCTATAAATTTCCCAATTAAACATGTTCCAACCATGGGACAAGTGAGAGTAAGGATCCCTTAAAGGAATTTTCACATCTCAAGTCTAACATAGAAAATCGTTTTTCGAATTGAGGCATGGTTTGATTTTTATAGAAATTTGCAACTTGCATCCTAAACCCCTACAAGGACACTTATGAGATTGGTATTGGGGGCATAAAAAATGAACAGAACAAGAAGATTGAATGTCATCAAATCCTACACCTATATCTTAGTTATTAAAATATTAAAAAGTTGTATAGTGATTCCCGGAATGGCAATTTGTAAATTTGAGTCTCATATCCAACTTCTTGCAATGATCCTCACTGAGCAAGACCCTAGCTCAAAAAATTACCCAATGAAAAACATTTTGACTATAGTGTGAGTAGAATAATGATGTCGCTAGAGGTACTCTGGCATCATGAGTCTAACAAAGTTTATAGTTCATCGAATAGAGGTTGTGTTTGGGTTTTATGGAAAGTTTCAATTTTCAGCCTGAAGCCCTTCAGGGACACTTGTGAAATTGGTCCCGACATAGATAAACATGTCAAAATTAACCTACTTAGATCTTTCAAAAGTGGTTGATAACCAATTGTTTGATAGGGACCAATGTATATAATGTTTGGATGGACGTGATGGGGCATTATTCAAATGGAATCTATGGCTTGATGTAATGATTTCATGGAAGAACCCAATGTAAGTTCCAAAGGGATTTATGTGTGCTCTTCAACCCACATAACAAAATCATGACTCAAAGGAAGATTTGGTTGGTTAAATATGAAAAAAATAATACCCCTCCTCAACCAAGGTGACAAAGTAGATGAGTACATGACAAAAATGCTTGGTGGGAAAGTGATTTGCATGATCAAATTGTTGCCCACAATAACTACATAGTGTTGATGGGTTTGATTCTAAGAAAATTGTTTTGGTTTTGAGATGAATAGTGATGTTGACATCCTTAATTGCGTGAACTCTTGTTTGGAGTAACACTCATAGCACAAGCACTCCAATATCTTCCTTGATTGTTTCTTGTAAAATTATTTTATATCCCATATTTTGATTTGAATGGCATTATTATGGGCATACTAGAAATTGAAACACTTATTTGTTGCATGGATAGTTATTATAGTAGTGCAAATAATTTTTTTATTCCATGGGTAGATTGAGTTGTGGAACACACCAATACCTAGATTTGTTACTATTGAGTATATTTAATTGTGTAGGTCAAGAAAAATTGGAAGAGAAAATTATTGTGTTGTTTTCTTGCTCTTACAATCGTAATTATTAAGAGATAAAACTTTTTGAGTAAACAAAACCAAGTTAAATCTATGACCTTATTGACATTCTAATTTTTTTAAGGAACTTAGTGACATTGTTGCCTCATGGGCAAGATGTTTAACAAGTTTTTGTAATACAAATTGTATTCTAAAAGAAAAGAAAAGAAAAATGTTAGTCTTTTATGCAAAACTAGATGGATATATAGTTGTATATGTTGTAGATGAGATGAGCAAAGGTAAATACTAAACTTTTGGAATATTGTTTTTATGAAGTCTATGAAGACATTTTTAATATGAGTCATGTGAAATATTTTTTCCAAGAACATAGTTCTTATCCTTGAGAGCGAAAAACTTTATATACAACCAATAGTGCTACAATTTTCATACTTGTTATACTTTTGGTTGCTTTAATGAGTGTTGACTCATGATTTTACACTTTCCGAATTGGGTATTAATTATTGATGGTTATACTTCAAACAATTGCATTTTGATTGAGGTTGTGCAAAGAAATATCATAAGGTTAATGAAATGGATCATTGCTTATGCATGGAAACATTTGTTGAAAGGAACATACTCCTTGAAATTATCCCTGGATTGTTGGCTTGTGAATGAATAAATGATTTGAGCTCTTGAGTTATTGTTGGCAAAGAATAATGTGTATTTTATGTCATTTGAATTAGAACTTGAACAAGAGTGACTTCACACTCTTGCAGAAGGTGGTATTGCATGTGGAATGCAAATGATGGTTTGCTTATGGTATTTGTATTTTGGATGATAATTTGTGGCACTAATTGCAATGTTCTTGTTAGAAACTCTTGAGCTAAATAAAATATGTATACTTGTTTGTTATCTATGTTTAAAAAAGGTCGTGTTTAGTTAACTTGTTAACGACATAGCAGAGCTCTCTCTCTCTCTCTCTCTCTCTCTCTCTCTCTCTCTCTCTCTCTCTCTCTCTATATATATATATATATATATATAGGCTTTACATACGCAAGCACCCTTGACACAAATCGTTGTTCTACTCCTAGGTGCACCTCTAATTGCAACTAACTACACAAATGTTCGAAAGCAGAAGCCATTCCAATAATCTAAGTGTATTCTCTCCTTCCTTTATATTTGTTAGTTTATATTAGTATGCACTTCAAAGTGTATCTACTTTCATTTGTTTTAAAGTTTTGTTGTGTTGCAAAAGTTATTGATAAAGTTCGATAACAAACAAATTTAAATGTGTTGGTTCATTTGAATTGGCTTAACTAGTATAAATATATGTAGTTAAAATAATGCTATGTTACATCTCTATTATGTTATCTCCACTTTAGTCTTTTAAAAATGTCACTATATCCAAATCTTTCATACAATCAAATTTAACATTTGTTGAACCTTATAACTTCTTCTTTCTTTTTTTATTATTCTACACCTCTATTTTCCCTAAGTATGTTTCCCTCCCTTAAATTTCATTGTCATATCTTACCTTCATGACTTATGCCTTTTCCATACTTAGTTTATTTTTCATTCATGGGTTGGCGGACTCGCGGACTCACGGCCTATAACTTTTCTCTCTTGACCTCTTCCCAACACTTAGTTTATTTTCCGTTTCGCGGACTCATATTTTCATTTCTTTGTGTATCCCGTCCTCACAAGTTCGTCTAAAAAGTAACCATGCTTATCCATATTTCCTATCACAACAGACTCGCGGACTCGCTTTCTCATTTGAAATCATCCACTTTGCCAATCCGCTATGACGTGTCCTTCCTCTTCACACTTCTTGAGTCATATTAAATGATAATTCTACGAACTCAACTGCTAAAATTAAATTTTGAAAAGGTTATTATTGATGATGTTTTTATCGAGGAAAATTTCATTTATTTCAAATTAATGATTATCATCAAAGATCTAAAGTAGAAGATTATTTCACTATTTCGAGCAGCATTACGGAGAAGTTTGTCAACCTGTTGGAGATGGCCGAAAGAAGACAGTATTTTTGCGGGGATACCTTAAATCTATTCACCAGAGATGATCACAATTACCATTGGTCAAGGGCATATTGGTATTATTCAATGTTACCAGAAAAAGATAATAATCAAGTATGGACTTCATGAATAGCTCTCATTGGTTGTGTCCCTAAGGTTTTCGAGTGTAAAGATATTGTCACCTGGTGCATTGACAAGTTTGTCCAAAATAGAAGAACCATTCATCTACAAAGTGGCTCCCTTGTTTCATTGGTGCCTTTAGTCTTCAAGAAAATGTTAAAGCTGCCAAAGCTTAACTTAACATACAAAGGAGAAGATGCCATAAATTTTCTTAGAAGGAAAAATAATGGAATTGAGCTCTTGCGGGAATATTTACAAGACCCTACTACAGTGTCGAAAGAACTATCTAGAATCCAGGTTAGTTCTTTAAACGACCCCTATCGATAAATGCTCAATCACCCGTTTTTTCTCACAAAAGTATTTTGCCTAAAGTAAATCCTCAGTCTACAACGTCCCAACAAAGAAAAACCCCAAGTAACAATTCAAGTGATGATGGAGAAAGGAGTCCTCCTCAAGGAAGCCTAGAAAACCCTCATAAATTACAAGTAAAAAGGAAAAGGTTCAATTCTCAACAAGAGGGAGAAAAAAAGAAACGTACCTGAAGATGATATTTCACTTGATAATATGGACTTGGATGTGGATGTTGAAAATATCTGGTTTCCAGATGATGGATAACACCCAAGAAAATGTATAGTTTGTTCCATTAGTTGTTCAAGATGAAGTCTTCTCCGATGAAGAAACATTTTATATGTATAATGTTTCATTTGATAAATCTTCAAAGAAATTGACTTTTGAAAGAACCTCGAAGAATAAAAAGGGAAAGTCATGATCTACCATTGATATTGAAAACATGTTGTTGTCAAAAGTATCTTTGATTCATAGAATCACAGGGGATGCATTGGGCGTTTCAATAGTTAATATGGAAGAAGAAAATCTCAGACTTAAAGAGAGAGTCAAGGAATTGGAAGAAACCCTCATTCCTCCACCGATATTGTATACCCCAGTCGTCATGTTACAACCTGATAGAACTTTTCAAGGATCTCCATAATCAAATCTGAGAGTAAAAGGAATTTCAAGCTTAATCATTGCTATTATTCACTTTGTTGAAAAGAATATAAAGAAAAGAATGTCGCTCATTTTAGATTTATGGGATTTGGAGAAAGTTTTTCTACTCTCGGGATTAGAATCCAAAACACTAACAAATATTTGAATGCAGATTTGAAAAATGATGAAGAATTCTTCACAGATGGGGTCTCTATGTTTGTAGTGAAAGTCTCGGCAATGATGGAACATAGAAGAAAATAGGAAGATTTTCCCTCCCAAAGTCGAATAAAACAATTAAAGGTGTGTTGGATTGAAAGAATCAATACATTAAAGGGGTTGTTAAATCAATTAAAATAATTTTCATGGAAAAATACTGAGGCATACTCAAAGATTATTGGTTTGGATATTGTGGGTTCCACTATTGAGGTTTCAGATCCAAACTTAATCTCAAATTCAATGATCATGAACAAAGAGAAATTTGAAGAGCAAGTTGAAATTTTGAAGAAATTGTCGACCGAAAAGTTTGATAGTATGGTTGAGTATACTTATGATGACATTGATAATTGGGTTGTTGAGTATACAAATAAAAATGAGGACATTGAGACTATATTGCAAAATTTATCTATTGACCATAGGGAAATTGAGAGTGAATTGTTAAGTATCAAAGTAAAGCAAGAAGTAACAGTAGCCCCATTAAGGGAATATATTCAAGAATGATTAAACAAGGCTATAACTAAAATTGTTGAATTTCCAACGGAAGCGGTTACAACTGGCAACATAACCCCAACAGGAAAAGATATAACAGGCGCATCAACAAGCAAATGAAATAAAGAGTCTCCATCACAGTAAGTCCATACTTATTACATACCTTCTTCCTTATCAGATTTCATACAGTTATATTTATTCTTTCATTGGAAAAGTATAATCGGATTCTGATAACTTCCTCCTTGACTTCTTTCCAGATCATGTTGCTCATGCTCAATTCCATGTTCTTCTCTTCATCATATTTCTTGTAAATATTTTTATGGTCCACAGGAGCCCCAATCCCAATCCATTAATGGACAAACGTCTTTGAATTTCAAGTATTGTAACAAACATTATCATTTTTTAGAAATCCCAAAGAACTAAGTCAGGATCAGTTTTGATTTTATTCTATAACTCTGAGTTTTCAGTATAGAATATTTGAAGTCGATCTATCAAAATCTTCTTTTGAGATTAATAAGTAGTACTCTTTCAAAGTTCTCTTGAGCCTGTTATCGCGCAGTTTGTATTTTAGGTCACAGGCTACAGGATAAGGGTCAAACTGGCGTAACAGGAACCACCCCACCCAATGTCACCTCGATGGGGGGCTCTTTCTATTTAGGGAGGTTAGCCCAGGGGAGACATCCCCGGTAACCTGGGGTTTGAAGAGGCAAAGAATATAAGGTCAAGAAATAAGGTTTTCCCTCCTCTCAGGTTACCACCAGTATCAGATAATCCGGCTAATCAGCCAATAAAGAAGTGAAGTCCTTGTTGAGAACACCTGCCCGGAACAAGAGAATAAAAGCACTATATGTATATTTGCAGGCTATAATTCAAAAGGTTAGTACTTCTTGATTATCTAATTTCATTTAACAAGCAATATAACAGATAAGATGAGGTCAACGTTTTACTAATTAGCCAATGAAAAATCACCAATTCATCAATATCTATCACAAAATGACCAAGCCAACAGTATTTTCTATCAACAATAGCTCAATAAATGCTTGACGTCATCATTAATTGTTGAGTTAGAAGGCTTGTTGCGTCAGGTATGACGTCAGCCATAGTTAGTGGCGTTAGGGTTAGTTAGGCTTTTAGAATTTGAAAGTTTGAAAGATGATTTTACACACTACAAGCTCAACGTTGGAAAGAATATCAGTGCCTTAGGGTTAATGGAGTCAAAGTAAGGGCAAAAGATCTCAGGAGGATTTAAAATTTAAAGACTGGAGGGTAGGGTTCTATGGTGCTACAATGGCAGGGCCCTAGAATCAAAACCCTAAGGGAAGGAGGCTCATTCTGGTATTGCTTAAGCAAGGCCTCATGCTCCTTCCTCTTTCTCTAAACGCACTTGGAAAAATGTCATGTCCATCAAAGGAAAACGTTCCATCTGCAGTGGGTGATTCCCCCTAGGCCGGGCTCTGCCAAAGTGTCCTGGTGGAACGTCCTTTTGTCTTCTCGTGCAAAGGCTCATCATAACGTTGTCCTGTCTCTTCCATCCCAGCAACCATCTGATGGGCTCTTCAACCCCATGGAGGTCTGAGCTAATCATATCCCCATGTGTACCGGTCCACTCGTACCTGCCCGTCGGGTATGGTCCTACACATCAAAAAGTTCGCCCTCCATGGGCTCATCAGTCCTCGGGATCATAGCAATGTCAATCATATCTCATCATTAAATTTATCAAATACATGCATAAAACCCCTAGCATATCCTTTAAGAGCTCAAAGACATTACATTGATCTACTATACAAAGTTGAAGAAACAAAAAGAATAACTTATTGGGCCAGTATCCATAAGAAAATGAAAGTTTCCACATAAGATCATTCAATCCATGTACATGAAGTGATATGGTCTGAGGAGTGTCCAGTTATAGTGAAGACCAGGGGTAAGTATTGTCCGTGGGTGCCTTTGTAGGAGGTGAGTTGTAACCGTCATGGATGCACTTTTTCCAAGCCCCTTTATTGCCTTTATTCTTTATTTATTGTTTTTTCTTTCTTTTTACTTCAAGGTCTGACCAGAGGACACTGCCTTGGCATGGTGACCAGAGATGACAGTGTTACCCACTGGTATTTTCGCATAAATGATAAGGCTGACTCGTGATGAGACCCCCTTTCCCTTGGCCATGCAACCAAAGGTCATTGCCCTAGCATGGTGACCAGATAATGGCAATGTCATACTGCTAGATACCTATGAACATAATGGGTCGGCTCGTGATGAGACCTCCCATCCTCTTGGTTAGGTCTTGTTTTTGTTATTTTCTTCGGGTCCCTTTTGTTTCTTATCGAGAGGCCTCTTATTTCCTTCTCAGGGATCCCTGGGCGAAGCATCTCTAAGTTTTATTTCCTATGGCTTTTATCTTTTACCAGCTACTTTTACCCCCTGGGCCTTTATCCCCTTCTTCCCGCAAGACAAAGTGTAACCCTCAAAGGTCATCCTAATGGTCGGACTAGGGGAATGGGATGGATGTATGGGAGATAAGACATAAAGTGATAGTATGGTGGAAGCGGACGATGGCTCTGCAAATCCCCCCTGGTGGCTAACCAAAACCCATGGATATCAGCTTGCTAGGGCATCCCGTTAATCCCCCGAACAATGGTCAAGTGGGTTAGTGTAAGATCCAAGCAGTCGTCAGAAATGTAAGGAACCTAATGCATATATAAGAAAGTTATAATGATCAAACATGACACATACCATGATACATGGACCAATTACCTCATGGAGCAAGAGTCTTCTCTGATGCAAGTCCAAGTCGATGGTGGTGGATGTTGTTGTTGCTGATAGGACAAATCTGGCGAAGAAGAAGAAGGATGGGCCCTCCAGGGCCATGCTCAGGTCAATCCTGCTCTCGGTACTCCATGTCTAGGACCCGTGGGCCTCGAGACATGGTCTCCTAGTTATCCCTAGAAATTGGGGATAACATCTGGCTCCAACTCGGGGACATGTGCTCACCGTAGAGCGCATGAGAACCTCAGCATCTCTGGCATAAACCTGCAAACCTTCTCACACTTGAAAAGAAACATCAACAACAAAGGTGGGGTGGTATTGCCACCCCGCAAATATAATATATGCATATAAAGTAATCATAAATGCAAATAGAAAGTAAAACACTTACCTGTACTTACCTGTTGGTTGTATGTTGATGTAGTCAAACAACCAGTGAAGCCAACCCAACAATGTTCCTTGATACCTGCCTTTGTGCTTCATCATAAACCAAAACAGTGATAAATCAAGCACAAAAATGTCATGAGTTAGAATATATATCACATTATCGGGAATCTCAAAGTCTAACTCATGGAGGCGGGTGGGAGGGACAAAATCCTGCCAAGTCCATCTCTGAGGAAAGTATTCAATCCACTTCAAGAAAGGGTCATGAAAAATGCAAGGTTCAGTCAACTGACCAAAAGGGCCTGTAAACTGGCTACCTAAGACATCCTCATGCTCTGAAGTCGGGATTGACCAAGGTCTAGTAGACGAATGGAAAACTATCAAAGGGAAGTTGAAAACCTGGGATAACTGACTCAGACTTGCAGTACCCAAACATCCCTTGGAGTCTAGGGTTTGCCCAGGAGGAAACCCAACATAAAAAGGGTACTTCCCAACTACACCTTTAATAGAAAAGCACGGTAAAGCAATAAGAGGTGGCTGGGGTGAAAAGTCATGAGAATCCTTCTTTAGGCAAACAATGTCCTTGCTTGTATCAAAATTTGAGCACAGTGGTGGTTGGCAATCATCTTCATGAAAAGAGTCCAAGTGCTCAAAAGGGTACTCATCAAAAATCTCAAGGTAAGACTGAAAATCATCATGAGAATAAGGTACTAGGTCATCCTTGGTTTTTTGAAAAGTACGAGTAAAAATCTCATCTCCTTGTTGCCATTTGTTGGAAGTAATCTGGTGTGACAATTGCAAGGGCAACAACTGGAAATGACTCTCAGTGTCATAGATGGGATCCAGGTCATAACCAACTATATCCCACCTACGTCTCCCAATATGTATGAACTCATCAATGTTATCAACAGTGTCACTATCTGTGTCATAACATGCAGGGTTTGAAACCTCTGAAAATTCATCCTCCTCCTCCTCTTCATCATAAGGTAAAGCATCAAAAACTAGGAGAGGAGGGTAACTTACTGTTTCTTGTTGCGCAGGAACTTCGAGGACCTCGATGTTTTCAGCATGTGTCATTGTTTCATCCTCATGGACTGCTTCTTTATCTTTGATTGCATAGCAAGGGCCATCAACTTCATTCAAATCTTTCTTTTCTCCTTCATTTTCTGAATCAGGGAACAAGGTGTCATTGGCATCTTGAAATGGAACGCAACTAACCTCATCTTCTTTTTGTTGTGCAGGAGGGTGGGGGGTGGGGCTTTAATAGAGAAACTTTAATAAAGGGCTCTTGGATTGCTTCATCAGAGGGAGGGGCACACATTGATACTTCATCATTTTGCTCAGGTTCCATCTCCTCAACCATGTCTTCAATCATCCCATGTTGAATGATGGTCTGCTTCCCTTCTTCTTGGAAATCATCAACAAGTTTTTTATGGGAATACAAACTTTCCATAGTAAGAGTACCCGAGGTGAAGAGGTCCTTTATCCCTGATGAGAAGATGTTTTGTTCAATTCCTTTAGCCATGCCATAAGCTTCAATGAGCGTCTTTGGGGCCCTTTTACTGAGGGGCAAACCTAGGTGGGCCAAGATCGCATGGGTATAAAGATGGACAACATACTCTTCTTCAGGACGATAGCTTGCTATAATCTGATATAGAGTGCCCTCAAACCTACTCTGAAAGTTAAATAGGGTTTCATTCTCAGTTTGTTTTATATGCTCAAATATTTTTAGCAGTACTGAGATGTCTCCCAAACTTATGCCCCATTCTTTGAGAAAAGCTTCTTCTAGTTGGTTCATGGAGGTGATGCTAGCATCGGGAAGATCATCATACCATTTTTTAGCATTTTCGTGAAGAGTGGTGGGCAAAATTTTCATCACTACATCTTCGGCATCATCATCGATAGGGTGGAGTCCAAAATAAGAATAAAATTCATCCATATGAAAGTCATCTCTTTCCCCATTGCCACCAGTGAATCTAGGGAGCCATCTCTTGGATATCGGGGGCAT
>ML818567.1:33155-46405 GCA_009831015.1 Picea engelmannii | reverse complement strand
ATTTCTTTTATTTTGAATGTGATCAGAATCTTTATTAAATTTTGATGGATGTGAGGATTTTATTACTTTCTATATTGTGTGGTGTTTGAGGTTCATGGTCCACTTCTCAGGAATTATTCTTATATAATTTTATTTTTTTTCAGTATTTTTACTTTTATTGAGCCATAAAGAGTTGGATTCGGTCATTTGATAGAGTCCTATATTATTTTGGATCTAACATTTTTAAAAAAAACCATAAGCCAAAGAGGATTACCACCTCTTTAAAAACACATGGGGATTCATATCCTCGTGAGGTTTTTGTTTCGGTCTTGACAGATTCAAGCGTCAACATTTTTGGCGACCATACTCGGGAGCGAATTTGAAAGATTGGTTTTAGACCAAAATTTGTCATGACTTTACCTCAACCCAATCAACCCCAACTAGAAATTGTATTGGGAAACCAGATAAGTATTCTACATCAATTATATAATCTTACAATAACAACATCCCAAAGTCGAGAAGAGATAGAGAGATCTTGGCAGACTCTTGTTCAAGAAGAAGAACGGGAAATCCTAAGAAGACAATTGATCAAAATCAAAAGAACTGGCATTTAAAATTGATAGATGCTTTGTGGGCAAGCAGAATGACACCAAAGGATAACACTGGAATGTCGCCTTATGTGTTGGTCTATGGAAAAGAAGAAAAAATGTCACTAAGTCTTGAATTGAATGCTTTGACTTATGCAGTAAATATTGAAGATACAAAGAATACTCCTCCTCTCCAAAAGAGATTGAATCAGTTGTTGAAGTTAGAATAAGAAAGAGTTGAAGCATTAAAGAAAATCTATTAGAGACGAAAAAATGTCAAGAATTATTTTGATCAAAATGCTACAATAAAGAATTTTCAGAAGGGTGAACTAGTATTACTGTCGAACA
This sequence comes from Picea engelmannii, assembly GCA_009831015.1. Classification (NCBI taxonomy): domain Eukaryota; kingdom Viridiplantae; phylum Streptophyta; class Pinopsida; order Pinales; family Pinaceae; genus Picea; species Picea engelmannii. The sequence continues at coordinate 45,491 of ML818567.1, read as the reverse complement.
AAGTAAAAGAAAATCCCTCAATGCATATAGAGTTTGAAGCACTCTAGATCGGTCCCTATCTCATTGAAAATATTTTAAGTTTCAACTCGTACATACTCAAGGATATGAAGGGAAAATTTGTAATGTTGTCTATCAATGGGAATCAATTGAAGAGTTTCTTTGCTTGAATTTTTCTTCTCCCCTATACATAGTTTGTTTTCTTTGTTTTGTATATTCCCACCTTCTAGACTCCATAGCCCAATGCATACAGAATTACTCTGGAACAAAGCAAAAGAAAATCCCTCAATGCATACAAAGTTTGAAGCACTCTGGATTGGTACCTATCTCACTGAAAAGATTTTAAGTTTCAACTCGTACATGCTCAAGGATATGAAGGGAAAAGTTTTAATGTTGTATGTCAATGGGAAGCATTTAAAGAGTTTATTTGCTTGATTTTTTCTTCTCCCATATACATAATTTGTTTTCTTTGTTTTGTATATTCTCACCTCCTAGACTCCATAGCCCAATGGAGAAGGCAACTGGTCTTGACATTATGGATTCTTGATAACCCATTGGGGGTTATCATCCCACAGTTGGTGCCAGTGGTTGAACCTTATAACTTTTTCTTTCTTTTTTTATTATTCTACACCTATATTTTCCCTAAGTATATTTCCCTCCCTTAATTTTCATTGTGATATCTTACCTTCATGACTTATGCCTTTTCCATACTTAGTTTATTTTGCATACACGGATTGGTGGACTCATGGCCTATCACTTTTCTCTCTTGACCTCTTCCCAACATGTTTCTCGGAGTTGCTTAATCATATTTTCATTTCTTTGTGTCTCTCGTCCTCACAAGTCCATCTGACAAGTATCCATACTTAGCCATTTTTCCTATCATGGTGGACTTGCTTTCTTATTTTAAATCTTCTACTCTGCCACCATGTCATGACGTTTCCTTCCTCTTCACACTTCTCGAGTCATATTAAATGTTAATTCTACGAACTCAACTGCTAAAATTAAATTCTGAAAAGGTCATTATTGATGATGTTTTTATCGAGGAAAATTTCATTTATTTCAGATTAATGATTATCATCAAAGATCTAAAGTAGAAGATTATTTCATTGTTCCGAGCGGCATTACGGAGAATTTTGTCAACCTGTTGGAGATGGCCGAAAGAAGACAGTTTTTTTGTGGGGATACCTTGAATCTATTCGCCAAAGATTATCACGATTACCATTGGTCGAGGGCGCATTATTATTATTCAACGTTACGAGACAAAGGTAATAATAAAGTTTGAACATCGGGAATAACTCTCGTTGGTTGTGTCCCTGAGGTTTTCGAGTGTAAATATATTGTCACCTGGTGCATTGACAAGTTTGTCCATAATAGAAGAACCATTCTTCTACAAAGCGGCTCCCCTATTTCATTGGTGCCTTCAGTCTTCAAGAAAATGTTAAAGCTACCATAGTCGAACTTAACGTACAAAGGAGGAGATGCCTGAAATTTTCTTAGAAGGAAAAATATTGGAATTGAGCTCCTGAAGGAATATTTACAAGACCCTACTACAATGTCAGAAGACCTATCCAGAATCCAGGTTAGTTCTTTAAAGCACCCCTATCGAGAAATCGCTTGGTTGTTTACTAGAGTTACAGGTCAAGATTCTACAGCGACTATTCCCCGGTTGGCTCTATATATTTTATATTTCACAGTTCATGAGAATGTTGTTTTCAATTGGGAAAATATCATATCGAATGAAATTTCTACACAGCTAATGAATTTCAGAAGTGAGAAAAAGTTTGATATGGCATCTTATCTGGTTTTTGTTATCACGTATTCTCATATTTTGAAAGGTCTGAGTGTTGGAAAAAGGGTAAATTCAAAGGTTGACCCTATGACTATGTGGTATCAAGCTCTTTGGAGGCAAAGAGTTATCCATTGCTTTTATGAAGTTTACAATGATTTTTTCTCTAAATGTAATAAATTACTCTTTGGGGAAGATACTTCCAGGGTTTCATTGGAAGCATCAAGTTTTTTGGATAAAAAGGGAATTCTGGAGAAAATGGATAACTGCATCATTAGGATTTTTTGTTCTCATGAAAAGCCTATATACCTCCTTCATTATGTGTCGGATAGGTTGTTTATCATAGAATTGGCAAGGCAATAAAGTTGTGGTTTCATGCTTTTTATCAAAGAGGGAAAAAAAAATTCATTCCTCTGCCTTGGAAAGTTGGTGAAATTTTCTTAAGAGCAATTCCTAAAATTGATGAATATGCTTCTTACTTTGACTAATTTAAATTGAAGTTTGCAGAAGAGATCAAAGGGCTTGACCCTAACAACATTTTTTATAATCACATGGTAGGAGTTGGACTCAGCCCCACAATGATCAATACGCTCATATTTGGAGAAGAAGAGGGTGATAGTCACAACCCCCTATTCAAGATGTTAATAAGGATTCTGGTGACATAGAAACCATTGTGAGCACCACTGAAGGTCGTAAGCAAAGAGGGAAACCCACAAGTGAAAGAAATGTTCGGTCACCCGATGTTTCTCATATAAGTCTTTTTCCTAAAGTAAATCCTCGATCTACAATGGCCCAACAAAGAAAAACCCCAAGTAACAATTCAGGTGATGACGGAGAAAGAAATCCTCCTCAAGGAAGCCTAATAAACCCTCTTAAATTACAAGTAGAAAGGAAAAGGGTCAATTCTCAACAAGAGGGAGAAAAACAAAACGACCTGAAGATGATATTTTGCTTGATAATATGGACTTGGATGTGGATATTGAAAATATCTGGTTTCTAGATGATGAAGAAAACGCCCAAGAAACTGTACAGTTCGTTGCATTAGTTGTTCAAGATGAAGTCTTCTCTGATGAAGAAACATTTTATGTACAAAATGTTTTATTTGATAAACTTCGAAAAAATTGACTTTTGAAAGAACCTCGAAAAATAAAAAGGGAAAGTCATGGTCTACCATTGATACTAAAATCATGTTTCCATCAAAACTATCTTTGATTCATAGAATCACAGGGGATGCATTCGACGTTTCAATAGTTAATATGGAAGACGGAAATCTCAGACTTAAAGAGAGATTCAAGGAATTGGAAGCAACCCTCATGCCTCCACCGATATTGGCTACCCCAGTCGCCATGTTACAACCTGGTAGAACTTTTCAAGGAGCTCCAGAATCAAATCTGAGAGTAAAAGGAATTTCAAGCTTAATCATTGCTACTAGACATTTTGTTGAAAAGAATATAAAGAAAAGAAAGTCGCTCATTTTAGATTTATGGGATTTGGCAAAAAGTTTTTCTACTCTCGGGCTTAGAATTCAAAACACTTAAGAATATTTGAATGCAGACTTGAAGAATGATGAAGGATTCTTCACAGATAGGGTCTCTATATTTGTAGTGAAAGTCTCGGCAATGACGGACCATAGAAGAAAACATGAATATTTTCCCTCCCAAAGTCGTATAAAACAATTAAAGGTGTGTTGGATTGAAAGAATCAATACATTAAATGGGTTGTTAAATCAATTAAAAGAACTGTCACGGAAAGACACTGAGGCATACTCAAATATTATTGGTTTGGATATCGCGGGTTTCACTATTGAGGTTTCAGATCCAAACTTAATCTCAAATTCAATGATCATGGACAGAGAGCAATTTGAGGAGCAAGTTGAAAATTTGAAGAAATCATCAGCCAAAAAGTTTGACAGTATGGTTGAGTATACTTATGATGACATTGATAATTGACTTGTTGAATATACAAATGAAAATAAGGACATTGAGACTATATTGCAAAATTTATCTATTGACCATAGGGAAATTGAGAGTAAATTGTTAAGTATCAAAGTAAAGCAAGAAGTAATTGTTGCCCCATTAAGGGAATATATTCAAGAATGGTTAAACAAGGCTATAACTAAGATTGTTAAATTTCCAACGGAAACGGTTACAACTGGCCACATAAACGCGGCATGTAAAGATATAAAAGGCACATCGACAAGCAAATGAAAGCGAGAATCTCCATCACAGTAATTCCATACTGATTACATACCTTCTTCCTTATCATATTTCATACAATTATATTTATTCTTTCATTGGAAAAGTATAACCGAATTCTAATAACTTCCTCCTTGTCTTCTTTCCAGATCTTCTTGCTCGTGCTTGACTCCATGTTCTTCTCTTTATCATCATATTTCTTGTAAATATTTTTATGGTCCACAGGAGCCCCAATCTCAGTCCATTAATGGACGAACGCCTTTGAATTTCAAGTATTGTAACAGACATTATCATTTTTGAGAAATCCCAGAGAACTAAGTTGGGATCGGTTTTGATTGTATTTTATAACTCTGAGTTTTGAGTATAAAATATTTGAACTCGATCTATCAAAATCTCATTTTGAGCTTAATAAGTTGTACTCTTTCAAAGTTCTCTTGAGCCATTGGACCATTTCTTTTATTTTGAATGTGATCAGAATATTTATTAAACTGTGATAGATGTGAGGATTTTATTACTTTCTATATTGTGTGGTGTTTGAGGTTCACGGTCCACTTCTCAGGAATTCTCCTTATATAATTTTTTATTTTTCTGTATTTTTACTTTTATTGAGCCATAAAGAGTTGGATTCAGTCATTTGACAGAGTCCTATATTATTTGATTGGAGCTTAATGCCTATATTAATGGCATTAAGCTCCAATTAATCACTGAATGCARTGATTGGAGCTTAAGTAGGCACAAAAATCAAAATAATGCAAAACCCAACRSAAAATATTGACACTATAAGCAGTAAACAGGTTGACACAAAATTGAAATGTCAACTAACATCAACTTTAGTGCCAARAACCATGCCAAATTGAAAAAACGAACACTTAAATATGCACCAATGACATATTTTAKTGCAATGTAGTGTAGGCCTTTCCATCGTATTGCAATGACCCACCAACTATATGAAAGTTACCCCAATCACTAGCTTAGATTGGCTAGCTCCATCTCTATTACTATCCTATGGCAAACCAAGGAAATTCGACTAAGACAACTTAGATAATTGGCAAACCAAGGAACATCAACTAGAGCTATTTGGATAGTTGGTTTGTGTGGAATGATCTAAGTTAGAAATTGATAAATTAAACTAAATATAAAGGATTGGGACATGATGCAAGACAAGTAACACAATAAGTTGATCAATGAGACTGTTGATGTGATTAGAGTACCTAGCTTAGTTTTAAAGTCCTATGGAAAACCAAGTAACATCAACTAAGGCAACTTGGATAATTGGCAAACCAAGGAACATCAACTAGAGCTATTTGGATAGTTGTTTTGTGTGGAATGATCTAAGTTGAAAATTGATCAATTAAACTCAATATAAAGGATTGGGACATGATAAACTAAATATAAAGTATTGGGACATGATACAAGATAAGGAACACAATAAGTTGACCAATGAGAATGTTGATGTGATTAGAGTAGCTAGCTTAGTTTTCAATGTTTTTAAAGTCATGCCTATGTGATTTAGTCTTTTCAATTTTTTGGTAAATAATAGTCGAGTGGAGTAAAATCAACGAGGTAAGAATCTAATGGCCATTTCCTGTTATGAAATTTATCTTTCTAGAATAGAATGATTCTTTTACGAATGTGACAAATTACTTTTATGTTATTAAATATATTATTATGAAAAGGAATGTGTATGGACATTTGTAAGCTTTTTGTAAATAAGCTCATATCCCAATTACACACTGCTATGTTCCCTTGAAATTTATGTTCCCTTGAAGTTTAAATATAGTAAAAACATTACTGACATCATCCGTAACGTGATGAAACCAAAAAAAAAGTACAAAGAAAACAGAAAACATAAGGCAAGTTCTAGGTGTGAGAAATTTGCATTCAGAGCTCGAGGTTCAAGTTGCAGATTGTGGAAGATGACACGATGATGAATCGAGTTCTTTAGAAGGTCGAATGATGTTATTGGTGGATTCAACGGCAATGGAGACTTAACAAGCGGAATGAGATGAAGCATGCAAGACATGATGCAGGATAAGTGAAGCGGTAAGTATACTAATGAGCTCCACGAGGTTCTGCTTGACGTAGTCTTCAAGTTGTAAAGCTTTGTATGTAAAATATTGTTAAAATCTACAATGAATGAAAGTCAAGTGCAAGTCAACTTGAAAATAAGGTGATTCTGGAATCAAGCCTCTATAAGGTGCTGAGTATCAAAGAGACTAAATGGAATTATTATGTAAGCTAGTGAAAGCGTGCATGCCAAACAATGTAATGATATTCTAGTGTCTGAATATTAGTTCCTTGAATTGAAATATTTCCATTTATGAATGTAGGTGATGAATTACTTTTTTGGCAATGTAATGATATTCTAGTGTCTGAATATTAATTCCTTGAATTGAAATATTTCCATTTATGAATGTAGGTGATGAATTAATTTTTTTATCAAATGTATGTCGCGAATGGATTGTAAATGAAATTTGTAAGCTTTGAAGTAAGAAATGTTCTAATAAGCTCATTACCTACCAATAAATTACATACACTGGTATTTTCCCCTCCTTAAATATGCACCTTTAATTTACACAAACCAAAACCAGTAAGCGAAATCCTCAATAGAATACATATATAGATACCAAAGATTACCATTCCAGTAACAGCCAAACTAAGGTCTCCTTGCTCACACCAGCCAAACTAAGAAAAGATAAAGCAGCTCAAAACCAATCTTGCCATCAGCAACTAAACCAAGGGAAAAGATAAGCTGGCTGACGAATTCCTTGTATGATTGCATACCAAACATCAACCAAAAACGTAAATACCTATGTTCAAATCAATGTAGGTTTAGCTATCCAAATAGCTCCATCTAAGCGACCCGGCACATTCTCTCCAAGCACTTCTCCACAAGAAATTGGATGTAAAAGGAACCCCACTAGCATTTTCCAAAGAATGAGGCCATCGGTTCAAATGAGTTTAAAGCTCTGTATGCAGAATATGGTACAAACCAAAACCTTCGACTGTTCAAAAATACATTAAGTTTCTTAGTAATTAGCAACAAAACATTTCATTCAGGTCAACAAAGGATTCTTAGAAAGCATATTTTTCCTACAAGTTTTAAATGCAAAGCCTACAGGCAAAAGCATGTAGTGACTAGATGTAACTAAAAGACAGGGCCACTATGATGAAATCTCAGGCCAGGTTCAACAAGTGTCCTGAACCAAGATAAGTAAAGTGTAACTCGATGCTTGTAAATTGCATCATAAAAATTTTGCATGGACACACCAATAATACTTGAAATGCCTCACTTTACAAGAAAATTAACCATTCTTGAGAACAACTGAAAAAATGGAATATAATCAGAATATCTGATAATGCACAGCATACAACTAGAGTACATAGAGCATATTTATAACTAATCAGATTACAAACAAGCCAAAAAATAGCTGTTTTTTTCCAAAATTTACTTGCCAGGAAGATTTTATTGTGGCAGACCTTCCCCATTATACAGTTAAAACTTCTGAATACCATAAATCAGCATGCTCTATAGATGCCCTTGAACTGTTTCCTGACAAAGAACGTGGATAGATATTCTCCCGATTGCTGCCCTTTCTTGCTTTGAACTATTCTACAACTCGTTACACTTAATCGCACATTCATTCACTGAAATAATAAGCTTAACTAATTCTGTTGAAGACCCCGGAGAAGTTTGGAATTTTATTCAGATGTTTCAAAGCCTGTTCTGCAACTTGCCGAGTATTATAGTTACCATGACGAAAGGCATCAACTAATGCTGTATTTGTTTTAGGATCTGCAGAAATAGCACGGGCAAGATCATCAATCCGTAGTATTCTTTCCACAATCCATACTGCCCGCTGACGAAGCACTTCTGTTTTATTTTCTTGTAGAATATCTAGAATATGTTGTATAGCATCCGCTTTATCCAAATTAAAAACCCCACGTTCCACATCAACTGAATCACTGACAAGAGTACATATTGCTGCAAGAGATGATTCAACAACCAGTACATTTTCGTGATCTAGGCATGCAACCAACTTAGTTACTGCCCTTGCTTCCAAAAGGCAAAAGGTATTTTTGGATGAGCAAATCCCATGATGAACTGGACAAAGACCAGTTGGCTTAGCAGGTAAAAATAGGCACCCAAACAAATTTGCAAAAAGACCGCCTTTGGAAACCTCTGGAGGTTTTGAAAGTGTCTTCGAGTAGGTAGATAGATTTTCCAGTGCAACTGCTGACAATCTTTGTACTTCGTCAAAACCATTTGTTTGAAGTAAATCTGTGAATAAAGAAGCTAGATTATACTGCTTAGCAAGAGCAAGGACTGCTACATCATCAAGCAAAAACGTAAATCTTGCTAAGATGCCTACTAGTCCTTCCATGTAAGGTGTGCGAAAGCGGCTGCCTCTCGTTTCACCATGCCGTACCTCATCAATTTTACCCACCACTACTGGAAATGCACCTTCATCAAGAAGTGTACGAGTCAGAATAGCATCCCTCTCTGGGAGATTTGCCACCAGGCATGCAGCAGCTGCATGTTCCTCTGTTAAACCATTTGCTCCCATTATACTTATTAGAGTACCAAGCTGGCCAGTAGTTACACGCAACCCATCCGCAAGTTCCTGGCCCATATGAGGACAGAGCCGTTGAAGCAGCTTCACAGATGCAAAACGAACATCCCTTTGTGGTGCATCAATGAACTGAAGGAGGCTTACAGTAGCTCCAGCACTTTTAATGCCACTGACAACATTGAGAACAGCTTCTGAAGAGCTTGCTAGCCCCACAAGCACTTGGAGTAGCTTTGCTCCTATCGCAGGCCCTGTATTGCTAATCAAATGCAACAAATTATGAATGATACTTTCTGAAACTAGAGTATGGCCATCAGCATCAATTGGAGCTGATTCAAATTCAAATCCAGAGTTTACAACATTTGCTAGAGTTGTAGCTAAGACCTCCTTCAGCTTAATTGGTAAATGATTTACACCCACAGTAAAGAGATCCTTGACAAGAGGGGGAAGAATACCAGCCTCAATCAGTATTTTCCCATTTGCATCATACGAAGAAATCTGGTTTAAAGCCTTCAAGCTAGCTTCCCTTGCTGGCAACCTGCCACTTCCCAGTATATTCACCAGTGTTGGAGCAGCCATTTCTGCTACAAGCGCCTTTCCATCATTACTGAGGACCACCTCAGCAAGGTAGTTTGTCATCTCCAGCTGTGTCTCTTCTGAGCCTATTCCATATCAAAACCAAATAATATACCATCACTATCCACAGAGTCATGCTGCAAGGAATTTTTACATGTTTACATGTAATGGGGAAAAAAGGGCAAACGAAGGGTGAGAAAAACAGGAAACCCATCTACGTGATATAGACCATGAGAACTATATATTATGAAAAACTATTAAGTTTTAACATCAGCATGAATATGGCTAGAGAGGGCCCTAACATTAAGTTTAGATCTTAATTGAGAATGTAAGGCTTGTATTGAAACCCGACATATATCTTGCAATATACCTCATAAATGTTGCAAAAATGCTTATAAAAAAGTAAAAAGAGGCCCTAAAAATTTTACCCAGTGCATGTGCCAGTCTTCTTTGTTTGATCGACATACTAATGGCAATATGTTATCAAGACAACATAGACAGAAGACAGCCTATTTTAGAAGTTCAAATTGTCTGCCAGGACCAAGTAATCAGGAGTAAATGTTTATATATGTATGGTGGACACTTGACACTAATCACTAGCCCTACTTACAGAGGTACTTTGTTGGACAAGAAATCAGAAGCAACTCAAGTTTTAAATGCATATCAGGACTTCGGCATCGTGCAGCCAATCTAGCCCTCTAACACTAAGGTCAGCAAGTGCAATCCATTACCAAAACCATTGAAAGTAAGGCTTTAGAAGTCTGCCTGACTGCCTTGTTGTCAACCATAAAATCAAAGATATAATGCTCCTAATACCTTTACACAACATATTTTGTAAAAGAGTTATTTTGTTTGTAAGCTCATTAACAGCCCATCACCAAGTTAGTTGAGTACTCATATCAATGAATTATCACTAAGTTAGTGGATAAGTGTTAGTTAGAAATTTATATGCATTAATGACTTGCCACTATGTTAGTGTTATCATGAGAGTTGTATTAAAAGGGGTCTCCCCACTCACGTGTAATCAATCTATTATATTATTGATACAATCAAATTGTGTTCAAGTACCAAGTACATGGAGATGTCTTCCTCTATCTTTTAGGAATTTCACGTGCATTCCAACACTTGGGTTTGCAACTTTGCAGGTGCCCCCAACCCTTTGTTATTTCTTTTATTGCTATTTCTCCCATCATCAGTGCTTGGTATAGTGTGTAGTGTCCATCTTGGTTACAAGGGCATTGCAGCAAAATAGTTACACAGCATAAGTGATAGACTAGCTTCAATGAAACTAAAACTTTCAACCTAAACATAATCAGAATATGTCAGTGCATTATATTTTACTCTATTTTAATGCAACAGCCAAAAATGCTTTGCCACGAAGAGTGAAACATACTTGACCACAATAGTAGAAATTGTTTGGACCAGAAAAGAGTGATAGACTAGCTTCAATGAAACTAAAACTTTCAACCTAAACATAATCAGAATATGTTAGTGCAATATATTTGAATCCATTTAATGCAACAGCCAAAAATGCTTTCCTACTAAGAGTGAAAGATACTTGACCACAATAGCGGAAATTGTTTGTATCAGAAATGGGCAGCTGGTTCACCAACAAAACTTATCTAGTTTGACCCCAAAATTTTTAACTGCAACCAAGACTTGTTAACATGTAATTTGCAGATTGGACAACCAAATTTGGTAGATAGACCCATGAAAATGGGAAACACAATATGCATACGGAATTAGAACTACCTTAGAAAAACACAACATTTTAAAGTCGATAGACTAAAGTATATAGTAACTCTATTATGACTAGACAACAAATATAAAGAGGTTAGAAAGCAACCCAGGGCTTGTAAAGCTGTGCAGGCAATAATAAATCTAGAGACAAATCTTCAGATGTGGTTGCTTCGAGAATATTCATTTGAAGAAATTAGCCCCAAATTCTATAGATAAGACATTTTTGGTAGAATATTTCCTAAGATATTCATACATTACAATTAGAAAAGAAAAGAAAAGAAAAAAAAAAATATATATATATATATATATATGTTTCTTTAATACTTTTATTACTTTTCCAGGATCTGAAGGATTGAATAGATTAGCTGATGCAATTCAATTAGTCTCTGGGTGTGTGTGTACTGGTTGTTGTGCAGCACTTGGGGGCTCTGGGCCCTGGTACTATAAGGCTAAGCTGACACTTCACTTTTTAGAGTGAGGTGTTGGCTTAGTTGGTTAGTGCACCGCCTTTAAGGCTTTTCTTTAACTTTCAAAGTCACAAGTTCAATTCTGGGCAGCTATAGGGCTAGAATGAAAGAAAAGTTATATTCCAGGTTTTATCAAGTCAGCGAACAATAGTACAGAAGGTTTTGGTGCATGGGCATTGTTATCCCCAGTTTAGGGATAACTAAGGAGATTATGTCTCAAGGCCCACGGGTCCTAGACATGGAGTACCGAGAGCTAGATCGACTTGAGCATGGCCCTGGAGGGCCCATCCTTTTCTTTCTTCAGCGCCTCCACTTTGACAACAGCAGCAACATCCATCACCTCGGCTTGGTCCTGTAGCAGAAGTGGATCTTGCTCCATGAGGTAATGAGTCTGGGTATCATGGTATGTGTCACTCTGATCCACAAAAACTTTGAATATGTGCATTTGATTATTTTTGTTTCTAATGGGTGCTTGGATCTTATGCCTATCCACTTGACCATATCTGGGGGGAATGATAGGATGCCCTAGTAAGCTTGTGCCCATAGGTTTTGAGTTGCCACTAGGGGGGATTCATGAGAAGCCATTGTCCGCTCCCACCATACTTACCACTTTCCATCTTTCTCCCGCTCATCAATCCCATTACACTGGTTCGGGCATTGGGTTGGCCAAATATTTAAGGGTTGCACCTTACCTTGTGGGAAGAAGGGGCTAAAGGCCCAGAGGGTAAAAGCAGCTGGCAAAAAGATAGAAGCCTAAAAATGAAACCTCAAGATGCTTCGCCCATGGATCCTTGAGAAAGCAGTAAAAGCTTCTCAGCAAGAAACAGAGGGACCCATAAAAAAAATAAAACAAGGCCTAGTCGGAGGATAGGGGGTCTCATCACGAGCCAGCCTATTAGGTCCATGGGCATCTAGCGGTATGACACTACTAGCAGTTGGTTACCACGCCAGGGTAGTGGCTCTTGGTGGCATAGCCAAGAGAAAGGGGGTCTCATCACGAGCCA
>ML818567.1:15374-28368 GCA_009831015.1 Picea engelmannii | reverse complement strand
AGTGAGAAGAAGCCTGCAAAAGAGAGTGTAAACTGCAGAGATGACGAGGAAGATAAAGTTGTAGAAGCTGCTGAAGATGAAGAAGTTGAGTGAGAAGACATTGTTAAGTTGAAGGCATTGAAGTTGAGTGAGAAGAATTTGTTAACAATCTGCCAAAGAAGAGAAGAAATCTGTGAGGCAGTGCATTGCAAACAGAATGGAGAGGTGTTTGCAATAGGAGAAGAGATGTAGACTGTTGTGAGAGAGGTAAAGTCTCTGATAATTTTGTTTTATGAAGGAGGTGAAGACACCCACAAATCATCAAATGCGAGGCAATGTGCGTCACAATTGAGGCCAAGAGAGAGGTGTAACATGTTTGTTGAGTAAGGACTCCATGTTGTGTGGTTTCAAGCAAGAGAGGTTGGCTGCACCTGGGCACCAGACACTGCTTGAGTGGATGCAGTCGAGTCTTCGTGGAGACATTGCTCAATGGTGGTGATGTGGTAGAGGCAAAGATTGTCGATGGTAGTAGAAAGAGGAGTTGCAGCAGAAGAGAAATTGCAGAAGAGTGGTGGTGCAGGTAGGAATTATTGATTTTCATAGACTATTGTGTTGATTGATTCTATAGCACGTGATCATGCAACAAGATGATGAAGATAGCAACAGCGACATTGAAGATGAGGAAGATGCAGTAGCAACAATGGAAATTGCAGAAAAAGATGAAGGCTTGATTGAACCTTGTAAGCACAAGGGCATGATTTTAATATCTGGGGAGTCTGATGCAGTGGCATCCCTGTCAAAATGAAGACACCCCTTTAGAGAATCAAGATGAAGCATGAACAAGAGGACGAGTTGCAAGAGATGGATAGTTGGTGAAGAAGTTGGCAAATGATGATGAAGGTTAATTCGCGGAGATGGTGACATGGTGTTGGAAGGATGATTTTGGTGAGAAGATGGTAGTGATGATGTGACCATGAGATGGTGGACAAGATGATGTGGCCAGTGATAGTGATGAAGTGGATGACACGGAGGTTGAGTGGTGATGTTGCAAATGCTAAGTGGTGGAGAGTGGACAAGTGATAGGTGGCAGTTGGATTATAATTTAGAGGGTATTAAGTAAGAATGGGCAGAAGTCTAAATGTTAAGGCCTTTAAAGGCCAGAAGGCAGATGTAAGGGGAGTAATCCATACCCCTGCCCCCTGCCTTTTTGTCGTTTAGTTCATAGGGAAGAATGGAAGCTTTTGTGAAAATAGGATGGGTGGAACTGTAGGGTAGAGCAAACTTTGGGGCAGAGGTAGGAGAACTATTCCACACCTCCACCCTCTGTGCTCCTTTATGTAGCAGCCAATAAAATGAAGGAAAAGCACTTTGGTGGACCCACATCCCACGCGTAAGAAGAAAGAGCCCCATGGGGCATAATAAGGGATATTAAGTTTTAACCAAGGGATGAAGAACAGGGTAAAACCCCACTCCAAACGGTGATATGAACAAAATAGAAAGGTGCCACATGACAATCGCAGAGGAAGAGAATAAGAATGCTTGAGAAACTGATGTGGGATGAGTTTGTAAAGAGAGAGAGTAAGAGTAAAGAAGCTGAGAACCAAATTATTGTCAAATATTCTATAATACAATATAAGAGAGAGCAGTGCAATACAAGAGAGAGAGACTAGTTTTCCCAATTGGGTTTCCACTTAAATCCGTGTGACGATGTGAATGTTGTGTGGTTGTATTTATTAGCATTTTAGTTTTGTTTCCATGAATAAATGAATGTTATAAAGTCGATGTGCTTTCCACTCAATGACTCTGAGTTGCAGGGGGGGTCAATTCCCTCTGCATCGGCATCAAAGATCTAAAAACAAAAGAGTGCCTCTAATTTCAGGGGATCTAAAAATCATGAACCACACTGAAATTTCTTAATAGCTAGACTGAATAAATATGCTAGGTTGGACACATTTATGCTCTTGCAAAAATTAGCTCTATACCAAGTACACTTTATTTGTTGAAACAAGCATGTAATTAACTAATAGGAACAACAAGTATAAACATGCTTTTAATCTTTCCGTAACATGTTGTAATGAACATAAATATATAAATAAATATCAATAAATAACAATAAATAATATATGAAGTGGCACATCCTAACTAAGGGACATGACCCATCAACATCCTGCCTAGTCAATGCGTATAAGTATATCGTCACATGGCATTAATCACTGATCTGTCATCTATCTTATTCAGTTATTAATTATTATCCTATATGGATTTCAACCTATTGTCCTTATGTTGAAAATTCCTCAATAAATGAACTTTGTTCATTTCATTTGGTATCAAAGCCACTGATCCGGCTTTGACCACACCCAAATTTTTTCAAAGTTTCTCTGATCTTGGTCTTTGACCACAAATTGGCCTTTGACCATTTTTAAGTTCAGAATTTTCCTTGAAAGAAGTTACTCTGCTGTAATTGAAGAAATATTTGGTCACCAGTTTTTGAGGGAAAAAAAACTACAAGAAAATATGATACCTGTCATCAAGTAGAAGGGATTCTATTGCTAAAGGAATCCATAGATACCAAAATCAGGAATATGGAGAAATCGCTCAGCTTTTATTAGGTTGAAAATAACATATAGAGAACAACAAAACCATGACAAGTAAAACATTGCAGAGCATTGTTGATATAAATTTAGTTTAAAACATAGAATAAGGAGACAATCGCTGGAAATTGTCACTCCATTACAGTAGTGATATCAGAGTAAACTGCTCAAGCCTAGGTGAATATACAATTCCACTCACAATTAACCAAAGTCAACATCAGCAAATGAAGGAAGGCATGGCAGTAAAACTGAAGCACATACTACATGGTACATCTGACCATCGGGAGTCCAACCACTACTGCCATACTTCTAACAGACTGATCACCCAAACAGGAATAAGCCGTCGTTAACCAAAACAGAATTGCTACAAATGCAACTACAGAAGGGTTATGTACCTATCGAGGGTAGTCTAATTTCCATGGAGGATAAACAGTCAAAGCAACATGATCATATCACAGTGCACACATCCCTTCCAATCGTGACATTAACATTTTCAAACATATATGTTATTCCCTTATTATATAAGTTTATTTTAATATCGAATCCTAAAAAGTCCAAGCACTACCGAAAATTTTTAAAAGAAGAACCATTTGAATTTGGAAAACAAGGGCACCTTTTAAAAATTACGAAGAGGTACGTTAAGTGAAGTTCAAAAGTGACTATTATAAGGGTTTTTGAAGTTCAAAAAAAGGGTTTTTAAATGGAGTTTAATAAAAAAAAAGAAGGAAAGTTTGATTATGAAGGTCTTCCAACCCTTTGTGTGGCATGATTAAAACTCAAAGGGACTATTCAAGGAAAACTTGTTAACATTGTGATTTTTCTGATCAACAAAGAAACTTACATCAATGTTGACGTGGCCAATCAATTATTGTCGGGCTCTTGTGGTTTTTGCATGGAGATATCCATTCTTGATTTAGGGCACTTTCTTGGAGCTTTATTTGCCACATGCATGAGCTATTTTGCTTCCTGAAGATGGAGTACTTCATCCGAAGATTCCCTTCAAATATTTTTGGATAATGGTTACTCTATTGTTATCTTCTCTATTCTTACACTTTTTTCATTCTTTATAAATCATTGTAAAAGCAATAAAGAAGGTTGATCAGTTCTTTGTATTCCCTCATTGCTTCATATCTTCTAGAGAGTGTGTGATCGAGAGCTAGCATAGAGTGCATGTATTTTTTCAACTTCTTTACTTTCAACTTTGTGATTGCATCTGTCCCATCTGAAGTGGAGGAGTTGATATCTTGGCTTCCCCAAGGTTTTGGAGAGTGTGTGGTGTGTTCCTATCTATAAAGGATTTTGTTTTCCCTACAACCCTTGGTAATAAAGATCTATCAAATGCTTTCTTGGCAACTAATACATGTGTTTGTTGTGTAAGACTTTCTATATTTCATAGATTCTTACTTGCTTTAATTGCATGCTTTGTAGGACTAAGGAATCTAAGCAGTAGTAATTAAATATTTTCATTTACCCAGCTCACTTTTCTTCCATTCATATTCAACTCCATATAAGGCACTGGTTAATTTCTTAGGCTATTTAATCATTCAAAAAACAAATTTATTCAACTTTCTCAATTTCCGTGCATCTTAGGTCATATAGAGCATATAGATTAGTCAATTTTATTTTGATATCCTTAGCTTCTTTGTCAAAAAACAGCAAGCTTAGCTTGCTGATTTTTTATATTTATAGCAGAAGGCCAAAGGGAAAGGAAATATACATCCTCCTCAATTTGTCTGCATAAAAAATATAAAAAAATACAAAAAACAGCATTAAATTAGAGTTTTCCAGCATTCAAAATAGCCCTTACAACTTGCTGTAAATTCTGTTTTTGCACAGGAATTAGTGTTTTCCAGCATTTTACATTGATATTGTGCCCATACTTGGTGATAATTTTCTGTGTTGTTTTCCGTACATTTTTTCAGCATTCTAATCAATTTCTATTTTCCATCCTCTTAATGTAATTGCAGATTTTTACGCAGAACAACATTCTTTTATTCAATTTAAGATATTCCTAAGTGTTGATTGATTCGCAGTTGACCTCCCCTTAGATCACTTAAGGATACCGGGTACCCCCTGAAGTCAGCACGCACTAAATTTGAACTGAGGGGAAGTAAGCAAGGTGACTGTCTTATTTTTTATAGTTATCCAGACTCCAACTACCTTTGCAGGACGGGAATTCCGGGTGATAACACATGTAACACACCAGTGCAGGCTCTAGTATTCAATCACCCATTCCAAGACAAAGTACTCTACAACACAACATCGTTGGACATATTTTACATGCTGTTAGGGCAGTTGTTCCTCTAGGAGCGACATGGCATCTATCAGTTTGGACCATAGAATGTTACACTTGCCATTAAGAGAATGTTACACTTGCCATCAAGGATTTTTGGTATAGAGTTCCAAAAGTTGCTCACAATCGCCAATTTTGTCATGAGCCAAAAGAGCATCAACCACACAAAAATTCAAATCGTTAACAATTCAAGCACCTACGCAACTATAAACAACATCACCATTCCACACCAAGTGCCACACACTTTAATTTTAATTTTATTTTTATTTTTATTTTATTTTTATTTTTGTTATTTTTTTAATTAAACCGACTTTATTTTTATTAATTAAGCGGAGCCGATTTTTATTAATTAAGCGGATCACCTAACGCCTCAACATCTCCCCCATATTGGGTTGTAGAGCACCTCACTACTCTCGGTGCAACAACACTCCAAAAGAAAAGAAGCAGCACGAAGAAGATCCCAAGGGTAAAGAAACTACTAGTAAATTGCACTTGGCCTATCCAGAAGCAAATCAAGAGCAAACTTTCTCAGCAGTATCTAAAGATGATGAAAACATCATTGTTTCTTGTTATCCCTCAAAGATCAAAAAGAAAAAGAGAAGATCTGGAAAGTGAAAAGGGTAGAAAAACAGAAAGTGTTGCTTGTAATAAAAAATTATCAGCCATCTCTGCTACAACATCTCTAATGTACTGTTTAGTTATTTCTCTGAACAATTTTTTTTAAAATATCATCCCAACTCCTAGTGACATCAACAGAGAAATTTTAAGAACTAGGGATGTTGATTGAAAGTTGAAACGAAATAGTAAAATTCAAAAGCACATCAAGGAAGCAGTATACTCAAAGGATGGGGACAAACACAGGAAGTATCCTCCAAGCTAATTCAAGATATGGCTAGAGTATAGCCCATTAACAGTAACCATTAAAAGGAGCAGCACAATTTTAAGATTACCATCAGAGAGTTCCTTTGTACCATTACAACCATCGGCTAGGAAGATAAAGATAGGAAAAAGTTATAATTTCTAACAGAGAATGGGTAGAGACAGATAAATTTGTTCTTGAATGATTAAAATCATAACCAAGCTACAAAATTATTCCAGTCTTGAGTAGCAAGCAAACGAGCATATGCTTAGTCAAGAGAGATGCTGAATCCAAAGCAAAAAGCAGATAACCTTGATACCTAACAATTTCAAAAACTTAAATCTAAATGTTTTCCTATATATCCTCTTGAGTCTTGGCACTCGGTAAACTTCCCATTTGTGATTGCATGTCTTCATTTAATGTAGGCTGACCACAGAAATATAGAATCCAAAGAAATTGTCTCAAAATAATGTATTAGATCATGCAACAGGTCTCTTGCAATGCTAAAAAAGGGAAATTTTAATCTCTCTAGTAGTGTGAGGGGGGAATAGGAAAGAAACTTAGAAACTGGTAACCAGCAAGAGAAACAAGGGCATAGGAGTTACCTTCAATAAGACGTTTAATAAGGGGTTGCAAACGACCGTTTTCAGCCATTTGACGAACATTCTTGTCACACTTCTCCAAATTCTCAAGGGTTTTTTCAGCATTTTTAACAGCCACATTATTTTCAGATTTGGTGCTAGTCATTCCAACTAATATAAGAATAGCTCCATTTGCAGAACCTATCTTTTCACACAAAGACTGGGATTTGGAAAGCTCCAATAACAAAGATACTGCTTCCTCCCTCTCCTGAGAAAGCTCCCGTGATAAACATTTAACAAAAGTACGTATGTAATCTGCTTCAGCGATAGCTTCCTACAAATAAACAGTCCAAGATATAATACATGTTAATAATCAAAAGCTCATATGCTTTAGAAAACCTCTTTCAAATGAGAAACAGGAAGATTTAGAATTTATTAGTTTAAAGAAAGGCATGAGAGTGAGAGAAATAAGACCTTATTGTCCTCATCATCTTCTGCTAGTATGCAAAGAGTTTCAAGAGCTCTACAGCGTACTTGCTCAACACCAGTTTTCAACCGCTCAACAATCAAAGGCATCAACCCAGCATTACGTACCCGATATTTGTTAATTCTACTTTTGCGACAGAGATGTTGTATATCTTTTAAGGCGCATAATATATCTTCCTCTAAGCTCAGTAAAGTTAAGGAAGAACGAGCAAGATCAATTTGAGCAATTTCATTTCTGCCCGTCCACTCTTCAATGGTGTTACGGAGAGCTATGCTAGGGTTCAATTCTGTACTCCTCAATTCTTGCCCAGTCATTGGACAAACGGGTTTCCTTCCATTGTCTTGACATTCCTTGAACCACCTCTCAATAGAACTTCTCTCATATGTTTGACCATTTTCTAATGTAACTGGATCTTGCATAATTTGTTTAGTTAAAGGGCACACAAAGGCTTCATACAGAGGCTCAATATGTCTCTGTTCATAATGACGACTGTCATCTGATTGGCTACCATGGTCATAGCCTGAGTCCCACTTATTCAACATGTTTTCTGCCAAACCCAACATAAAAAGAACATAAACCTTAAATAATCACACACATAGTTCTATGGATTTCTAATTTATTTCAAAATTTGAAAAATTTTATTGAAAACCACCACACAACAAGTGAGTATTCAACACCAATTGATCCCACTTCTTGAAGGTTCACAGCTTGAAGTTAAATTGCACATTTACCTTCTAGTGAATGGCAAGCCACTCTCTGCACTTCTGTGGTATGGAAATAAGCTTTTTGCATCTGCTGAGAAGCAGAATCAATAAGAGCTTTTATATTTTCATCATTCTGAACACTGGACAAAGGAACAAGGCTCAAGCTTCTTCCCAAATCATGCACCACATTTTCCAGCTGTTTCACTAGATTACTCCTTTGAATAGCCAATTGTAACCGACTCTTGTTTATACATATTTGTACTAGTTGGCTGGCAATTTCGACATCTCTTGATAATGCCTCCAAAATCCCACTTATTAAAGGTGAACTTTCTCTTCCTTTTTGCAGCTCTATGACAATAATAGAGATAGTTTCCAAGAAGCATGCCAACTGAGAAAAAATGTCTTGCTCAACTGGCACATTGCGTGCAAAGCCCGCAACCTCTGACAATCTATTCAGCAGGGACTGCCCAAGAACAACCACTGCTGGCAATTCTACTTCTAGCATCTGAGAAACAGTTTTCTGCAGCCAAAGATAGATAAACAAAGGTAAGTGAATTGTTCCCATCAAGCTATCTATATCATTCAAAATACTGTACTTCTTCCAGACACAGAAGCACCCCTGAAATAAAATGATCTGAGCTCCACAACTTTAACTTTACATAAAAATGCCAAAGTAACAATTTCTGATGAAATGCCAAATAACAACTGAAGTAGTAAGTGAATTGCTCCCATCAAATTATCTATATCATTCAAAATACTGTACTTCTTCCAGGCATAGAAGCACCCTTGAAATAAAATCATCTTATCTCCACAGCTTTAACTTTACATAAAAACGCCAAAGTAACAAATTTCTGATAAAATGCCAAATAACTCTACTGAAGTAGTATTTCTGAAAGCACAATTGCCAGAAATCAAACTTTGGATCAGACTTCAGAACCTCCAATCAAGTCCAGTCTCATGATAGAGGGTGAAGCAGCCAATAGATAGACCAATATCCAGTAAGAACAAAAAGAACCTCAGATTTTTATAGACGTCCATTCCTTCAAATAGAAAATATGATGGCATTTTAATCTACCATCTGATTTGCTTGTTTGTTCAATTTTGTTTTCAGTAGTTACAGTGATAGTATCCAGCTGATGTTTATAATAATGGTTGGGGGCAAGGTCATAACAAGTAATATACTTTCACTTATAATTATTTTTGGTAACTTCACTGGGTTTAAGCAACCAGTGTGGTCGTGATGGTTCTTTCTGATAGAGATGAGGGAAACCTAGGAAGACACGACAGTTTGACGCCTGTTCAGGGACTCTGCCCAGCAAAATTAGGCAACCTCACTAATAGTGACAATTTTACCCCTGATTTTGTAAATCAATTTGTGGGTTGGAATGACATTGAAGCTTGAGGTGTTTACCAGAATCGTTGTTCCCTAGTTAGACCTGTACCACTGGAAATTTTCTTTAACTGGCAAGTTCTCAATTTTCTGTAACTGGCAAGGTCGACAAATAGTTGTTTTTGTGTAGCAGACTTTTCCATCTGTAAACTTGTAACACCTATTTACTCACGAAATAGCAGTGTTGTATGATGGCAACTTTTGAAATGTCAAACCATGGTTGTCGTTGTTATTATCTCTCCTAGATGTCAGATTCTAATAGCAAGCTAGTGACTATTTCAACATAGCAGCTATATTTCTCAGTTTCTTCTGAAAATTAGTCAACTATAGCAATGGTGTTTTTATTTTTTAGAATAGTAGAGCTGTGATTTCTGAACGCATGCTTATTGACTCACTTAATAGTTATGTTGCTTCTTTAACTGTTTGGCAGAAGAAAAAATATCCTTGGTATCAATAATAAAAAGGACGAAGGCCAAGTCATGGCCAAAAGCTGAGATCAGAGAAGCTCTAAAAATTGTGTGGCCAAAGCCCAAAATTGTTGGAGTTAGTTCACACACACCTAGGATTTCTTTTTCCTAAGGTTTTTCCTTGTTTATTAGTCATAATTAGTCATTATCCAGTCTCCTATATTTTAGGGGAGAATATTCCACCTAGAGAATATTCTTTTTCAGTTGACACTTCAATTTGACTAGTTGAGTTGAGTTTAGATGTTGCATTGGTTTTGTCACCATGCAACATTGGGATCATCACCAGCTAATGCGCACTTGCCTTGGGATCATCACCAGACTGGCGCATTATCCTTGATTTCCTGAGTTAACTCCTCACTACTCTTTGTTCAGTCAGTTAACTGAAAACTAGTTGACTAGTTAACTCAGCTAGGTGGCAGTTCACTCCCGTAACTGCCTGAGAGACTAGACTAGGTGGCAGTTTACTCCTGTAACTGTTGGTGTGTGTCCAGATCAATCTAGACCACCACTATGGCTCATTATTTACTCATGTATCCTATATCTATTGTAAATTATTCACTCTTTGAGTGTGGAATACGGTTAATGAGAATTCTTTAATTCTTTCTCTCCTCCTTCTTTCTCAAATTCTCTCTGCAAATGTGTGTATTATTGTTTATCTAGATCTATTATGTGCAGGTTCAACACATTTACATGGTATCAGAGCCGACGGACTGCTAAGCAAAAGCTACACCAAATTATTTTTGCAGGTACTGAAGATTGAAGAACACAGAAAAGATGGATTATTCACCGGAAATACATCTCACGCCTCATAACTATTTGGAATGGAAACCAAAAATTCTGCTTCTGCTCAGATGTAGAGGCTTGTACCAAATAACTATGGCAATGGAAGTAGAGCCTGATTCTGCTGATGAGAAAAACGATTTTCTCAATAGACAAGATATGGCCATAGGATGTATCCTCTATTTTATTTCTCCTGAAATTCTCCATCAAGTATATGATGACTCACAAGAATCAACTCCAAATGAGTTATGGACCAGATTGGAGGTTTTATTTGGGAATAAGGAAGACTGCATGCAAAATGTTGACAAGATAGAGCAAGTAGAAAAGCCACTAGAAGATCAATCATCTTAGTTTGAAGAGCCTTCTACACAAGTATTTGCACAAATTTGTACTCCATTAATTGAAGATGATGTCTACTCCATTTCAGATTTATTTTCTGAAATTCATGTGGAAGATATATGGCATGCATCTCAGGGGTCACATGCAAACACTTTTCCATGCACAATGCATGCATTTCAGGAGACAAAAAGGAAGCCGCGCACATCAGACTCAATTATGATATTTTCTGAGCACAAATTGCAGAAACAAATTGGATATTTGAATTCCTCTCAAGAAACTGTCCAATTTAAAAAAAAAAAATCTCTGAAACGAAGTCCGGAAAGTGAAGTTATGATCTTTTTAAAATCAACAAAATTTCATCATTTTTTCAGAAACGGCCGCACGGTTTTCAAAGTTTCATCAAAACTTTATTTGGATCTTCTTCATTACAAGAAGAGAAAGTGGATATGTGAAGAGGGAGACTAAAATCGAGTCAAAGGTCGACAAGAACGATGGTGAAGAGAACCTAGCTCTATTTGGTCAATCAAATAAAGGCAGAGGTAAAAGACCCAACAAGGGTGAGGGAAAGAATGAGGAGACAACCTCGCCGCCAGGAAAGAAGGACTTGAGTAAAATCAAGTACTTCAGTGGTCACAAGTGTTAGTTTTTGTAGCTCGAAGGTACTTCTGCATTGGCGGTGCCCAGCATGCAGAAGTGATGAGCAAATGTCTCTCTTAAGTGACTTTATAAAGTGATTTTATAAAGTCAAGTTGGGCCCTTTTAATATTTAATGGGTAAAAGTGACTTTATAAAGTTTGGGTCACTTAAGTGATTTAAGTTAACTCAACGGAAGATTAAGTCACGACCGTTGATCTCAAGAGGGCAAGATCTAATCTTGACCATCTATCTCTTTGGAGATCTAGGGTTAGGGTCGTTAATCATTAAAGAATGAATAAAAGGAGCCCTTGAGAGAGGTGGGGTGCACTTTTCAAGGACAGCTTGAGTGGAAGTTGAAGAGGCACAATTTCCAAGAGAGAGTTTGAGCTAAGAGGAAAAGAGGAGCAGCAAGGGATTGGCACGCATCTCAAGGGAAAGAGAGGGAATGCATCCCAAGGAAAGTTTAGCATTATTTTGACAGTCCGTACAGCTGCTAAAGGAGGGTCGTACAACATTTGTTGTTGGCCATACAGCTAGTTTATGCACAGAAATCGAAGCAACCATTCAGCTGAAGTTTGACACGATTTCCAAAGCATTTTGCTGTGAGAAAATCCATACAGTTCGTACAGGAAAAGTACAGTGTTGTGCACAAATTTCGAGAAGTGGTTGGCTGCCAGAGAAGTCATACAGTTCAGGCCGTACTGCAGAAATCTGAGCACAGATTTCAAGGTCTGTTTCTTTGTGGTCTTTGGCACTGTTTTCGAGGTGGTATGTTGGCACGGTTCACAAGATAAGTACTGCTGTAATTAATGCTGAAATGTATTGCTGTTGTACACTTAGAAAATTTCTTCCTAGCTCAATAAGAAGAATCTCTCCTTGACTGGTTTTCCCCTTTTGGGTTTTTCCAGGGGCATTGCCCAGAAAATCCTTGTGTTAAATGTGATTGAATGTTGTCCATTGTTCATTTATTTTCCGCTGCTAAGTTTCAGATCTTAGTCATTTATATTTCTGCTCATAAAAACACAGTTGAATGTTTTGGGCTGACATGCATTACTGTTGAAGTTTTATTGGAGGTTGAAATTAATGTTTGACTAAGTGTCTGAAGTAAGTCGCAGTATTTATTTTTACATAGTATCAGAGCTTAGGCTATGAGGTTCAATGCACAGAGTTTGGCACTTGGATAACAGCGATTTGCAGGGGTTTTGCTTGGAAGAAGAAGGGGAAGAAAGGGTCTTTGTTAATTGAACAAGGATGACTTCCAGTCTCAGGTTTGAGGATAGGTTGGAGGGGATCTTCGACTACCTGCAGTGGAAGGTGAGGATTGCAGTTGTTCTCAAGGAGAACAAGTTGTGGGCGTTTGTGAGTACAACAGTGATAGTTCCTTCATCAAATCCCATTGCCTTACACGTCCATGAGGTGAAGGAAGCAAGGGCATAGAGGATAATCTTGGATGGAGTGAGGGACAACCTTATTCCATATCTAGTTGAGAAGCAAACAGCCAAGGAGATGTGGGATGCACTAACAAACTTGTACGAGAACAGGAAGATGGCCCTGAGGGGCAAGCTCCACAGCACTAGGATGACCAAGGGAGATAGTGTGGCCTCCTATCTCACCCGACTTAGACAGGTGAAGGATGAGTTGGCAGTTGGGGGAGATTATTCTAGACTTAGAGTTGGTGCGCATAGCCCTAAAGGGCTTCACCAAAGAGTGGGATGTTTTCGTGAAGTGTGTGGTGGGGAGAGAGAAGCTCCCAGATTGGAGCAGAGTATGGGATGAGTTTACTCAGGAGGAGATCCGGGAGGGTTCTCAAAGTAGAGATCGGGAGAAAGCAGAGGGTGGTGCAGACGAGCAAAATGTTGCTCTTGTGGGAAAGAGCAAAGACAAGAAG
>ML818566.1:185107-204061 GCA_009831015.1 Picea engelmannii | reverse complement strand
AGATCATTAAGATTCTCAAGATGGAAGAAACCTATGATACTTTGAATATACAAGATGATCATCCTTCCATCTTGTTTGGCCCACGTGTAGAGGAGAGTAGTGATGCTGATGAGGTCCCTCCTTTCTATGTCATTCTGAATATTCATGATATGACTCTGCATAATGCTATGTTGGATTCAAGAACATCCCATAACCTGATGCCCAAGGTGGTCATGGACCAATTGGGCTTGGACATTAGAAGTCCTTACAAAGATCTTTTCTCCTTTGGTTCAAGGAAGGTGAAGTGCTTGGGCCTAATCAAAGATATGGTGGTATCTTTGTCTCAAATTCCGGCAAAAAACACAGTCATGGATGTAGTGGTCGTTGATATCCCTCATAAGTTTGGCATGCTGTTATCTAGGTCATGGGATGCAAAGTTGAAAGGGATTTTGCAAATGGATATGTCATATGCAACTATCCCTATTTTTGGTCAAGATAGGAGGTTGTATAGGGAAGTATTGCTCAAATACATGGTCAGTAACAAAGCCTAGCTAAATAACCATCCCATTTATTCTGTGGAAACTGAGATTGGTTCCTCTATTTTCTTTAATGATTTGAGTTCTGAAGAGAAGGTGCCAGACACTGATATTACTTCCAAAGACAAATCTGATCAACAAATTGAGAAAATTTCAGAACATCAAGATAGTTCAGATAATGAGATGTGGAACATGAGCTTTGATGGAGATGTCAGCAGAGAAGGAGTAGGAGCTAGTGTGTGGATCAACCCCCCTAGACTGGCCACAAAACTTTGTTCTTATAAGCTTACTTTTGAGTGCACAAATAATATGGTTGAATATGAGGCATTAGTATTGGGATTGAAGACTTTGAAATAAATGGGTGCTAGGAGGGTAGTTGTTCATGGATATTCTGAGTTGACCATAAATCAGGTGAAGGGAATATATCAAGAAAAGAACCCCAGATTAAGAGCATATAGGAATATAGTGCTTGACCTTCTTGAATAATTTTCAAAATGTAGTCTCATTGATTCTTAGGGGTCAAAATCATATTTCTTATGCTCTAGCTACTTTAGCCTCAGTTTTCAAAATTCCAATTTTTCCTAACAGGGGATATAAGATTGAGGTCAAGCAAAGACCAACAATGCCTGATGATATTAAGTACTTGGAGGTTTTTGAAGATGATAAACAAATAGAAAGATTCCTTAATATGGATGGTGAATTTGCAAATTTGAATATTGATGATAAATATTGTGGTGAAGAAGATGCAGTTGTGTTCGAAAATGATGGCTATTTCAAGAATCAGATTGTTGGTAAGGATATAATGCAACTAAAAAATAACATCATTCCCAAAGGCCTGGTCCTATTCAAGGATGATTTTAAGGGATAAATTTCGCTCATGGGCTAATTTTCCATGGTTTTTCCCAAAAAACAATTCGCCATTCTAAAAATGATTTGCCCAAATTCTATAGGATAAAATTATTTTACCTTAAAAATCGCCAAATTTTATACAAACTATATGAAATCCTTAGAAATTTGAATATTTTTACAAAATTATCACTAAACATTTATAGTTGGCATATGAAGGATTAGTAAGATTCGCCAAGGTTTCTACATTTTAAAATAAATTTTCATCCTTAAAATCATCCTTGGTCCCATTAGAAAAAATATTTGACAACAATGATGTGTCCAGGAGCCCTAAAATTACTGCAAATGAAGGAGATGTTGAAGATTGCAACATTGGGACTTAGGAGGATCCCAATATCATCAAGCTTTCCAAGACACTCAACCCAAAGGTGAAGCAAAGGTATATCAATTTAATGAAATAATTTCTTGATGTTTTTGCTTGGAGTTATGAAGATCTGAAATTTTATGATACCAAGGTGATTCAGCATGTGATTTTAATCAAAGAGGATCATAAACCTTTCAAACATAAATTAAGAATAAATAACCCTTTTGTTGTTTCCCTTGATTGAAAAGGAGACAAAAAATTTGTTTGAAGCCAAGATCATAGTATCTCTGAGATTTTCTAAGTGGGTGGAAAATATGGTACATGTCAGAAAGAAGAGTGGAGAGATCAGGTTATGTGTAGACTTTTGAAATCTGAACATGGTATCTCTCAAGGATACTTACCCACTGCCTAAGATGGATCACATTCTACAAAAATTGGTTGGTTCTAAAAAAATATCAATGTTGAATGGTTTCTCTGGATACAATCAAATCATGGTACACCCTGATGATCAGGAAAAGACAGCCTTTACAACACCATGGGGCACCTTCATGTATGCCAAAATTCCTTTTGGGCTCATGAATGTGGGAGAAAATTTCCAAAGAGCTATGGATATAGCCTTTGCTGATGAGAAAGACAAATTTATTTTTATTTACTTATATGATATCACTGTATATTCAGTTTCTGGTGAAGAACATCTTAAACATATAAGAAGGACTTTTCAAAAATGTAGGAAGTTTGGCATTTCATTGAACCCCAAAATGTCTAATTTTGACATGGAAGAGGGGAAGTTGCTTGGTCACATTATTTCAAAGGAGGGAATAAATATAGATCCCAACAGATTTGAGGGAATCCTAAAAATTGGCACACCCAAAAGCAAAAAATAAGTGTAATCTTTCCCGGGGAAAGTAAATTTTCTGAGAAGATTCATCCCTAACTTGGCTGAAATCATAAAGCATATAACTAACATGCTTAAGAAAGGAAGTGAGGTAAAGTGGACCCTTGAAGCTAGAAAATCCTTTGAAGATATTAAAGTGGCATTGACCAAAGCCCCAGTGCTGGCCAGTCCTAATTTTTCAAAAGACTTTATATTGTTTTGTTTTTCCTCAGAGCACACCATTGTTGGTGTTTTATTACAAAAAGATGAACAAAATTTTGAGAGGCCTATAACATACTATATAATAACATTAAGGGATTCCCCATTGAAGTATGATATCATGGAAAAGTAGGCATATGCATTGGTCAAGGCCCTAAAGGAGTTTAGATTTTATATCTTGCATTCTCATACCATTGCCTATCTACCCAACAGTTCTGTGAAAGACATTTTAACTCATCTTGATCTTGAGGGAAAAAGGGGCAAGTGGATAGTTGTGTTGTTGGAATATGACCTTGACATAAAACCTACCAATTTTATCAAAGGGAAGGGACTTGTGAAGCTGATGGCATAGACAAATTGTGAGCTCTTGGGAATTTATTTCATTGTTGATTGTCAACAGATCCAGAAGAAGAAAAGGCCACTCAGGTATCCCAAAAATTCCTTGACTCCCCATGGTATGCTGACATCATTTATGTGTTGAGAAATTTGCAGGCCCCTCCTGAATTGAGAAAAACTAAGGCCGGGTTTTTGAATCTAAAATAAGCAAAGTTTTGTATTTTAAATCAATCTCTATATTGGAAGGATCTAGGAGGGATCTTGTTGAGTTGTTTGTTGGAGGGAGAAGTAGAAAAAACCATCAGAGAGTTTCATAAAGGTGATTGTGGGGGGCACCATTTTTGGAAAACTACTATGCACAAGATATTGAGGGCAGGTTTCTATTGGCCTAGAATTTTTTCTGATGTTTACAAAGAAGTTTCAAGTTTTCGCGAATGCCAATTTTTTTATGGGAAGAGAAAACTGCAACCTTTTCCCTTGAAGCATATCTCTGTTGAAGCGCCTTTTAGACAATGGGGCCTTGATTTCATAGGAGAAATTCATCCACAGTCCTTATCTCAACACAAGTGGATACTGACAGCCACAGATTACTTCACCAAGTGGATTGAAGAAGTTCCCACCAAGCAAGCCACATATACTGTTATCATTCAATTTTTGGAGAACAATGTTTTGTCTAGGTTTGGTTGTCCAATCAAAATCATTACAGACAATGTAGCATCATTTAAGTCAAAAAAGATGGAAAATTTTTGCAGTGATTACAATATAACTCTTAGTCATTCCACAGCTTATTACCCTCAAGGTAATGGGTTGGCTGAGTCATCCAATAAAATTTTGACTAGAATCATTAAAAACCTGCTACAAGATAACAAAAAGGCTTGGAAAAAGAAGCTTATCCATGCACTATGGGTTGATAGGATCACTACTAAAAGGTCTATTCCCACTTCACCCTTCCATATTGTGTATGACACATAAGTCATTTTTCCTACTTCATTAGGATTACCAATGATGATTTTGCTACAAGAGCAAGATGTTGAACCAGATGCCACTCAAAGGAGGACAAATGAACTAATCAATGTCCAACAAACAAGAGAGAAAGCCTTCAACAACTCTCAAATGCACCAAGATGGGATTAAAAAGGCTTTTGATAGGCATACTAAGGAAGATGATTTCAAAGTAGGGGATTTGGTGTTGAAATGGGATGCCAGGAATGAAGATAGAGGAAAGCATGGGAAATTTGATCATATGTGGCTAGGACCTTTCAAAATTGTGGCATACCATGGAAATAATGCCTATCTGCTACAGGAACATAATGGAGATCTCTTTGTTGGAGGACCTGTGAATGGCAGGTTTCTCAAGCATTATCTCAATTAAAGGAATTTTTACCCTTTCCATTCAATGTATATAACCATTTTGGTTTTTCAGTTGAAGCAATTAAAATAAAATCAACAGAAATTGAAGCCCGAAGTGAAGGCCCTAAGTTATGCTGAGTATAATTTGAGTTTTGTGAATAAGATGTTGATCGATTTAGTTGCAGAGTGAAATAAATCCCAATGGAAAGGCACTTGGTCTAACATTCTTTGCTACCTTGCTTGGAGGATAACATCCCCAGTTGGAGCCCATGTTAGTCACCATTAAATTGTTTTATGTGAAATCGAGATTTTAGGATCTGACAAGGTGTTAAACTGGTATGGAAGCCAGAAAAACTAGAGAAGGGGCTAAATATGGCAGGAAGCAACTAAATCTGGTAGGAGTGCTAAGAATATGGGACCCGATACGGCGTAGATCGTGAAATATCAAGATTGATGGTTGAGGATCATTTCAGGGGGAGAAACTGTGCGGAGGATAATTTCAGAAAGCGGGTCGAAATCTAAACTATGGTTTTGGTTCGGGGAGACGTGGCACCACCAGGTGAATTTCAGGGTGAAAAGCGGGTTGCTCCAAATCACTTCTTCACACCCCCGAAATTTGGAAAGTATTAAAGGGCATTTTTTATTTAGTTTATTATTATTTCGAAAACCTGAACCGTTTTAAACTTGGCGTGACCACCCTCATTCAACTACAGCTCGAAAGTACGCCAATTGCACACCATTTTCGTTCATTTCCAATTATTTTTCATCGCAGTCGTGGATCATATCATAACTTCAGTAACGAAACAATATCCTGTGATGAATGAAGAATCCCTAATTGACCGAGATTCATATGTCTTTGATACCAAAATCACCATTTTTCCCATCTTTGTGTCCAGAAGCAACCTGTCTGATAATGTAGGAAGGTGTATACCATTCCTTGAAGCATTCTAGGCCACCATAGTCCCATATGTTGTCGAAATCACTTTCCCTTTTCCTGAATTCATAGGTTGGTGCGTTGAACAATATTCATATGAAGAAAGAGTCGTCGTAAATAAACAAGGGTCCAAGGTCATGAGTAGGGTAGAGAGTCTATCAATTCGAGATTCCCTTGGTATACCAGAGTCTTTCTCCACAGTTTCTAAACCTTTGAATGAAGAAAATCTAATTAGGGTATACAGAGAGTGTCCATCAAAAGTCTGAGACCTGTTTTTACAGACGATTGTCAAACCAGAACATTTTTCAGAGAGTCTGACTTTTCCAATGAATGTGAGTATAATGGTTATTTAAGTCCAATGGGTCTATTCCCTTTTAATTCAAGTCTTAGTTCTAGACAATGACAAACATGTGGTCAAATTCATGATCGATTTCTTATTGGTCTTTTTCAAGTCAAAGTCTGGTCTGTCAGTCCACATCAGTTTTAATCAATTCATAGTTGATAATATCCATAAACAACTAGTGAATTTTCGCTCTCTAAGGCATTTCAGATATTACATCTATTTGTTGAATATTTTCCTGGAAACCAATAAGAGATAATTTACTAAAGCAACCTTTATATCAACATAATGTAAAAGGATCACATTGCTCATATTCATCAACAAAGTCATGTCCAGAGTTTACAACTTGATTTTCAACACCAACCTACCTAGAGTTTTGGATGACATGAGAACCTATCTACAACCAAATCCAGAGAATGGGGTGGGGGATTGGGTACTATTCATGCACTCAAGAGTAATCTGTCTTTATGGTTGTCATGACTCCCCCTATCTATTGCCTATTTTACTGAACCCCGGAATCATTTCCCTTGAATTCATCAGGCATAGAACTATCTCTAAGACAAATGATTTCCTGAAGTTGCGCAAAGCCTCCAACCTCAAATTCCCTTTTATCATTGGCCCCTTCATTGTCAAAACTAGATCATGCTTATCTCAGATTCAAGAAAATCTCAAATAATTTGGTTTTGCACAACTATAGGGAAGAAGATATGATCCACACCAAATCATATCCAAGGGAAGATTGATGAACAAAAAGGCCCCTTATGAGCATGAACATGTTGAGGGTTTTGATAAGCTGGCAAACCTAGAATTCTGTGTTGATATGGAAGCAATCTTGCAACAAAATCAAACACATCAAGTGGAGGAAACCCTGCAACAAAGTCAAACACAACAAGCTCCTCAGAAACTGATAGTAAAAGTTCCTAAGATGAGTGTTTACAACAAAAGAATAAGTTCAGAGGCCATGGGCACCATTGATTAGTAGACTGCTCCTAAAAAATTGAAGATTTCACACTCTCCATAGATAGTAGATTTGGAGAGGGATGAGCCCAAAGAACAGGTTAATCTAGTTATGGTGGAAAGTGGCACTAGCACTGTAGAGGTTGAAAAGGAAAGAAAGATCCAAAGTGAAGGCAACTCAAGAACATTTAGCAGCAAGAAATACATCTTTAATAAAACATATGGGGCAACTTATCAATCTAAAGAAGACTTGGAAAAAAATTATGCTGAGAAGGGAAACATAGCTATGGCTGAGATGAGGGATTTAGTCCCTGAAGTGGAAAATATTTCTTAGTATAAATCCTCTATGTTCACAGTAAGGGCTATTGAGAAAAGGACCTTTAACATTGCAGTTGTAGATGAAGACAAAGTAATTGAGATAAAGATAAGGTATGCAACATCAGTGCTCTAGACAAGGTAAAATTCCATAATAACATCAATGATATGTTGTATTCTGATTACTTGAGTTTAAACTTGAAGTATTCAAAGATTCCATCTTATGCAATGAAATTGGAAGGGCAGTTGAGGTAAGAAAAAACATCTAGCAGATCTTGGAAGACTCAAGTCAAGAGGTTGAAATCTGAAGGTCCCCAAGGGGTGAAATCCTCATTATATGAGAAAGACAAATTAATTCAAATCTTAAAAACGAAATTGAAGATGTTTGCCACAAATCATCCACAAACAACAGAATTGGTTGCTCTAGAATAGGAAAATGAAAAACTTTGTCAAGAGGCATTGGACTACAAGGCTAAAGCGTTGTAGATGAAAAGAGAAAAGGTGGAGTGATCACAAGAGAAGATAGAATTGTTGAACAAGGTTTTATTTGTACCTCCTACTGCAGAAGCTAGGCCAAACACTGAAGGACTTGTCCAGGTTATGTCACAAGTTATCCTAAAAGAAGGAGAAATCAAAGGGATAAAAGGGAGAATAGATAAATTGAAGCAAGAGATGTAAGCAAAGGATGAAAGAATGACTCAATTTCAAAAGGAGAATGGAGACTTGCAGGAAAGGATAGATAAGTTGAAGATGATATTAAAAGGAAAAGGCCTGTTGCAGGGAGACAAACATATCATATTGGACTCTATAGCTGTTGAAGCTGTCAAGTTCAGAGCGTAATTGAATTTCATCAATGATCAATACAACATGGCCATCACAGCTAGAAGCAAGTGCACTGTTATAAATGAAACTTTAGCAAAGAATCCATCAGAATGGGCACAAAATTCCATAAATATACTCAACTCTATTCCTACTATAGAACTTCAGACTATTGGAGTTAAAGATAGAAATACATTGATCATCTGAGCCAGGAGGGTTATTTCTAAACATAACCTATTGAAATCAGTTCAAACCAAGGAAACACAGATGGAGAAAAGTGTGCAAGAGTTTAAGGATGTGTTTGAAGAGTTGTTTATCAAAGGCCTTCCACCATTTTGGGATGGAAAGGGAAAATTGTATGATCAGGAAGAATACAATGCTCTCCTCAATCAGTGCAGAATGGATCACTCCAAGTTCGAAACCTTGGAATAAAATCTGAAAGGAAACACATTAGTTGAGCATGTGATTATAGACTTTGATATTTTGAATCAGTTTAAAGCAGTCAAAATTGGACTCCCAGTCATGACATACGCTTCCTGCATTGACTTGGAGATCCTGATCAAGGAAATGATAGACTATGATATCCCTTCTGACTTGCAATGGAAGGAGATAGTACGGATGGGTAAGACAGAGTGTAGTTTTCCAGTGTCCAGTAGATGATGTCTAGGTGTCACTGAAGATGGCATATCAGGTGGAATACTAGAAAATAACAAGTGGCAAATAAAGGAATTGAAGTGTCAGAGGAGTTAGAAGCAAGATCATCAAACATTTTCTTGTTAATCATTGTAATCGGTTCCAATACTGAAATTTCCATTTGTAATTATTATAAACAGTTTCAGAAACTGAAACGTTTCATTTGTAGTCATTGTAATCGGTTTCAAACCGAAGGAACTCAACTTCTATAAATATTAGGAGTTCCAAATGTATTAAGGGTTGGCGGAAGTGCAAGTGCACGATCTTAGCTATTTAGAACTTGACTGTAATTTTCTGAAGCGGAATTGAATACATATGCAGAAGTATTGAAGTTTCCATGAAAATATTCTAATGGTGGTGATATGAGTTTTGTCTTCTATCTTTGTATTTTTTTCCTATATTTCTGATTTCATTTTCACTGTCTTATGTTTAAATTGGATAGTCAAAGTCCCATAATTCATCTTGTGAAGCTCTCAACTGAAGCAATTTAAACTGTGTTAAGTTATTTTTAACTAATTCAAAATTCATTTATTCAATGCTTTGATGTAGTTATATGTTTTCTTTTCTTCCTACGCTATGAAAATTTACAAATTATAACTCAGATTTATCACCTCATTTAGCCTTTATCCTCTGGAGAGTTCTACAGACTAGTCAATGCTTCCATTTATTTTCAGAAGTTTGACTCCATAGACCTAAGTGTCCCTCCTTTTCCTTGCCAGCAAAATTATAAACCCAAAACAAAAAAACCTAGCCATTGATTGTCAAAGAAATACCAAGTGACAGGAGAGATCCCTCCCTGAGCTGAGCAGGCTAGTACCCAGCTCTAAACTTGGTTTGTAGGTTACCTCTGTTGTTTGTTTATTAGACGAACAAATTTATGGAGTGATAACAAAATGTGTACCAATTTGAGGGTTATTCATAATATTAGCATCTCAGTAGATTAATTTTATCATGAACATCCCCTTCATACAGGGCCACGATTTGAGTTTTCAAACTTCTTTGGTTTGGGTTTTCATAATTCACTGGAAGATCTAGAGTTATTGTTCTGTATTTCAATGTTTAGGATCCCAAAACTAGATCCATATTCAGGACAAGTATTCCAAAAGACTGATCTAGTCATGGGATTTGAAACATCGACATAAAGCATTATCATTGTGGATCTTCCTATTAATTATGAAAACCCAAACCATGGAAGTCTGGAAAATTTACTACTTGTCCTAAAGATAGATCCAATTTTGGGATCTGAAACGTCAATGAAAAGCATTATCATTGTGGATATTTCGATGAATTATGAAAACCCAAACCAAAAAAGTCTGAAAACAAGATTAACATTAAGTATCAATTTCCCTTGCCAAGGATGGATGACCCCATGGATTGTTTGTGTGGGGTAATTTAGTAATTTTTAGAGATAGATTTGAAATGTGCATACCATGATCATATTCAAATAAGGGAATATGATGTGTGGAATACAATGTTCAAGATGAAGTATATATTGTTTGAGTGGATGGTTATGCCATTCAACTTAACTAATTCACCTAGTATCATGTTCATTAGGTTGACAAATGAAGTCTCGACTCCTTTTCTTGGGAAGTTTTGCATTGTATATCTTGATGACATTTTTTTTTAGCAAGTCCAAAGAAGAGAATTTGGTACATTTAGATAAAGTCTTATAAAGGTTGAAAGAACAAAAGTTGTTGATTAAATTGAAGAATTGTACTTTCTTATAGGAAGAGTTTATTTAATTGGGTTTTGTAGTTTCTCAGGAAGGTCTAAAAAATGGATCTCGAAAATATAAAAAATATTATTGAATGGTTGGTTCCTAGATAAAATTTTGATATGAGGATTTTTTATGGCTTAGAAAACATTAACAAGAAATTTGTCAAGAACTTTAGTGTGATTTGTGACATGCACCCATCCCCCTTGGTAGCCTTATTTAGGAAGAGGGTGCACATTTTTTTGTCTTTCTCGGTTGTTCTTGGCCCTTCAAGGATACTTAATTAATTTTCCATTCAAATTAATCCGCTTCTAGAGTCCTTATCGGGCCAATATGAATGATCATAACTCAACTAATTTGAATTCAATACATACTCATTGGGCCTTTCTTTAATTTAAGCCTTATGTTTAACATTCCAACATAATACTTACTTTGCATACCATTAATCCTCTTTAAAATAACATGTCAAACACTTTTAAAATATCTCATCGGCCCCTTCTTAAATATGTGCATGATGCACAAGTAAAGGTCATCGATCTTATTCGAAAGATATTATTCCTTTCAAATGATCTCCCTAATGGTAAATACATTGAGTTATTTTGAAATATGGCACTTAACCCATTATATTTTGAAATACATTAAATAAGGCCCATTGGGTAGTTGGAACCCATTAATGATAGGACCATAAGTAGTTAGGTTAACTACCCACTAACAATATAATGGGTCTTATTCAAATAATATTGCCTCAAACATTGATCAAAATAAGTACCCAAAATAGGGAGGATAGGGTAGGACCTTAACATGCCCCCCCTTCAAAAACAATGTTGTCCTCAAGGTTGGAGATGTGAAAATTATTGTAAAATTGTTATCGGTTCCCAAGTGGCATATTCTAGTTGCATATCCTTCCATTGAATCAAAACTTATTTGAGAGTGTGCTAGCATAGTTGATGCTCTTGGGTGGAAAATATTGCTTCTAGTTGGAGCCAAGTGAACCTTTTTTCATCAAGTTCTAGATGTCCAGATTGAACATGGAAATTTGTTCTGACTACCTTCTTCAAACATTATGCATGAAAGCCTAGATGGATCTTAGAGTGGGATATAAGATCCAATATATAGGAAACTTGTCGAATGTGTTAGAGTATTTGATAGGGTTCATAGAATTTTGTCACGATATTTTGGTGGAATTTGTCTTTGACATAGGTATGTTTATAAGGTTGAAGGTGAAGAAACACATTATCTCCTTCTACAAAAGAAATTGGATAAATTCTAGTCAACTTGTTGCTTCATGTGGTTTTGAGCCATGAAGAAATAATCCTTGAGTGTGCAGATAATGGCCTCTTTGGTGTGAAGCATGTGATGTACTACTTGAACTTTGGATGTTCCTAGTAAATATGAAGCCATTGAAGGGGTTTTTTTTCTATATTCGTCTTCATATGGTGTCATTTTTGTAGCACCATGATAAGTGGTATTTTACCACCATTCAACAAGGGGTATCCATTGTGCCCATTTGTGTTGCCTTTCTAAATCAAGACATATTTAATAGGTTTTCAAGCATTTATTGACTACTTCTATTTGGACATCCATTTGATGATGATAAGTTATTCTCATGTTCAATTTGGTGCACTAGCCCCATGTATATGATCCATGAAAACTTGGGAAACTATGGAGGTTGTAAATGGGTGTGATAGGGAACAAAAGTGAGCATATTTGGAAAGGAAATCAATTACCACCATAATGATTTATTTGTTTCCAATTGTGAGAAGGACCACTATTAAATTCATTAAAAAGTCATCCCATATAATGGTTCATATTGGTAGTGGTTGCAATTCCCTAGAGTCTTCACTATCTCCCCATTGTTCCTTTGATATATGTCACATGAGGCTACAAAAATACAGATGTATTTTTTCATGCCTTCCCAAAAGAATTAACACTTAACCTATGCATAGGTTTTTTGAAATCCAAAATGACCCATGGTCATATATGAATGGAGCTCCTATAACACCTTTTGTTTTAATGTTGAATTCTTCAACAAAAGAAAGTGTCCTTTATATTGCAAGGTATCTGGTTTCCACTTATAACCATTAGGGGGATTGGGGTCCTCCTGAAGCTTGTTGATGAGTTGAACCACCCAATAATTGGCGAGCCATTATTTACAAGCTTCAATGAGCCAATAAAATATATGTTAGGATAGATAAAAGAGATATCCTTTGTCCTCATATTTCCTAGACAAAGCATTAGGTACTGCATTCTATTTTCATATATTAATTATGATATCATAATAATATTCAAGTATCTTAATAACCCACTTTTGCTTCTTAGGTGATGATAATATTTGTTCCAAAAAATACTTCAAACTATAACAATCTATCTTGATCTATAAGCACATCCCAATGAGATATGAGTGCCACATATCAATAGCATGAATGATATCTTTGAACTCTTTCTCAAAGGTGGACTTACCCAAATTTTGGTCAGACAAACGTTTACTAATGAATGCCAATGGATGCCATTATAGCATCAATATGGCTCTAATGCTATATCTTGAGGCATCACATTACAAGATAAACCTCTTATTGAATTCTATCACAGCTAAGACTAGGGTAGTAGACATGGATTCCTCTAAGGTGAAAAAGGCCTACTTGGTTGCCTCGTTCCACACAAAGGAAATTTTCTTGAGAAAGGAAATTAAGGGGGATGCAATTCATCCATATTGTTTTACAATAATTTTGATAGTGCCATGTGAGCCCTAAGAAACCTCATAAGTTGTTCAAAGTCTTGGGGCATGACCAATCCTTCATAGCATCAATTTTCATGGGATTTACTCACACTCCATATTAACTAATACTGTGAAAAATTATTCTACCTTGGAAGAACCAAAAGCACA
Source organism: Picea engelmannii (assembly GCA_009831015.1). Classification (NCBI taxonomy): domain Eukaryota; kingdom Viridiplantae; phylum Streptophyta; class Pinopsida; order Pinales; family Pinaceae; genus Picea; species Picea engelmannii. The sequence continues at coordinate 190,902 of ML818566.1, read as the reverse complement.
TTTGGAAAGATTTAGGAACAATTGGTTGTTCCTAAGGAATTGCAAGGATCTTTCAACATGCCCCACATGTATTACCCATTTTTTTTCTATACATCAATATATCATCAAAGAAGGAAAGAAAGAAATTGCATATGAAGGGTCAATATATCTTATTCATGAGGCTTTGATATGTGGATTGGTCATTGCAAAGGCTAGTGGAATCACTAAAAAATTGTAATGGCCTTCATGAGAGTGGAAAATTGTCTTAAGAATGTCCACCTCCTTCATACTAATTTGGTGGTACCTTGAGTGAAGGTAGAATCTGGCACTATGAAGCTCATACAAGAGATAATCAATAACTCGTAAATTTGTCTTTGATGGTCAACTTATTTTGAGCACAAAAATCTAGACACATGTGCCAATTTCCTTCTTTATTTAATACCCTAACCACTGGTGAGGAATAAGGGATAGTTCTAGGACGAATGACACCTACTTCCAACCATTCATGGATAATATTTTCAATTTCATTATTTTGTGAAAAAGGTTTCTTGTAAGGATACACATTGGGTGGTTGGATACCTAGCATCAATAGAATACCATGATCTATATGATCACCTCATGAAGGGTTAATCCATGAGCTATGTCAAACACTTATTGATTATTACTCAATATCAATTGTAAATTAGTGTGGATTTCATGTGATGTTTTGTCGATAACTTAGATGACATTGAATTGGAAAATAATGACAAAGTATACTTTCTTCAATAACTTTTCCATACTGTGGGAGTTGATTATTTTTTAGGAGGTGAACTCAAGTCCCTTGAGGGCATGGTGAGATCCATCTTTAGTAAATATTATATAAAAATCCTGGAAGTCCATGGTAACCAATACCAATATTCATAACCATTTTGTGCCATGTACCACATCATAACCACCCATTTCAATATCAAGCATGTTATATTTGAGATAATATTCCCCTTGTTCTCACCTATGAAATTGTGGATACTATCACTATCAATTAAAACAATACTTTTTATATTATTGATGTAGCCAATCAACTTCTATGTCTGAGGTGTGGACATGCCAAATAAAGCATAGAGGGAAATTAGGGGTTCCTCTTGAGTTGGCTTTGGATGGATTTCAAAAACTAGCTCCAAGAAATGTAACCCCCTTGAGATATATTATGTCATTGTCACCATTGTGAGCATTCTAGATCTAGATATGACACCCCCACTTTGAGTTTCATCATGTCATCAGTAATTCCATGGAGGGAGAAATACCATTCCATATATGTAAAAAAACTTGTGGTATCTATACCAACAAACGTATTCATATCCATTTTTGGAAATGGTGCCACATATTATTATCATGAAAGGTGGTTCAAGTAAAATGTTCTCCTTCTACTGGAGTTTCTTCAAGGGAGGAATCAATTTGAGCCTCTTTATTCCCTTCCCAATGGGGTAGTCACTCCACAATTTGGTTAAGAGTGACTTTTATGTCATCCAACCTATAGTGATCTCTTTTACTGAGGTTCCCAATGAGGTAACGTTGTTTTTCATCTATGAGGACTTGGTTTCACTAGGTAGTCTCAAGTCCACAAAAACATTTTACTACAAAGTTATAACAATGTGATCAATGTATCATAAGGATTCATTTAGAGTGTGTGTTGACAAGTGTGTCATCAAGTCAACTGAAAAATGATTACTTGAAAGTGGTACTACAATCAATTCCACACAATGATTCTTTTGAGATAGGTCTCTTGTAAGGATGTTGTCAAAGCCCATACTCATTTTTTTACTCCAACTTTGATAGGAGTATTACTCCCAACTAAATATTATTGTACTGACAGAATCCCCAAATTCTTGATATTTTACTGTATGTATGAATTACATGGCCTATGCTAGGATATGGTTTGTTGGGTCCTAAGGACAAAGGATTATTACTCCCAACTGAGTATTGTTGTGCTGAAAAAATTCCCAAATTCTTGATAGTTTACCTTATGTATGAATTCCATGGTCTATGTTCCAGAGACTAGGGTTTGTTGGGTCCTAAGTACAAAGGAGTTCTAGGTGCTATATCTCTCTAATATACATGTGGGATCTAATGACCATCGATGCTACACAATGAGTCTTTTGAGATAGGCATTTTAAGGGATGTTTTCAAATCCCATACTTTTTTTTTACTCCTCCTCTTATAGGATTATTACTCCCATTCTTGATAGTTTAATTTATGTATGGATTCCATGGCCTATGTTGGAGAGGCTAGGGTTTGTTGGGTCCTAAGGACAAAGGAGTTTCAGGTGTTGTATATCTCTAATATATGTGTGAGTTTTAAATAGTAGTACTTGGCCTAGTTTCTTAAGGCACTAAACAAGGAGGTTAGACCATACCCTTATCCATACTACTTGTTCCCAAGTACTAGAGAGTGATCTCCTTGAGTTTTTTTATTGATGTACTAGAGCAAAAACATGGTTGAAGGATTTAAGGATGGTTTCAAGTGCACCTAGGAGAATTTTGATAAACCTGAGGGTACATGGAAGACAAATATGTATACAGTTATTGTCTAATTTTTACTACTTGAAGGGGTAGAAACAAGAGTTACAAGGGCGTCTAGTTGAGTGATGTCACTTGTATTTCCTATGTGTGTTCTTCGCCAACCACAATTTTTCCCACTGAATGGAAAATCTGTGTTATTTAAATATGTCAAAACACGTCTCTAGCCCTTAAAAAATTCTAAAATTCAAGCACAAGTTGGCTCAAGAAAGATATTTAATACCACTTATAACATACTTAATTCAGAAAAACTAGTAGAATATGAAAGTACTCAGAGAAATTAAGTGTGGAAAATCAAATACAAGAGAAAATAAGATTAAACCTATAAAATATATCCCTTGTATTAAATATCTCCAAAAGAGTGATCAATGTCCATAGGCCTTTTCAATGGGGCAACCTCCTATGAGTAGAACTCCAATTACAATAATAACACTTAACAAAACATACCCTCGCATTCTATCTCTATAAATAGCTTCTTGATAGTGAAAACCCAATTAGTTGTAGTCATGTCATTAATCGGTACCAAATACCTAGTGGGATTTATTTAATTAAGAGGACCCCTTTTGCATTAAGTAACTACTCACTATGGGACTTATTTAAACAATATGGCCTTGTACCTTCATTAACTAACTAATAAGTACCCAAATTAGGGAGGTTAGGGTAGGATAATAACACCCTGATGAATTATCAAGCCAACTTAAAAGGACATCTTTCGAAACTACCCGATGAACTATTAAGCCAAATCAAAGAACATATTTTGAGACTCCCTGATGAACCATCAATCCAACTCAAAAGAACATCTTCTGAAATTCATCCCCAACGATCCATCGGTCCAAGTCAAAATAACAGTTTTTGAAACTCCTCAATGAACCATCAATCCAACTCAAAAAAACATCTTTTGAATCTCCTTGATGAATTATCAGGCCAACTCAAAATAAAATCTTTCAAAACTTCTTGATGAACTATATATATAACTCAAAATAATATTTTTGTAAAATCCCCAATAAACCATCAAGCAAACTCGGAATAACATATTTCAAAACTCCCTAATGAACCATCGAGCTTATTCGAAAGATCAACTTCCAACCCTCAAAGAAAAGAACCAAACAAAGGTCATTGGGATAAAATACAATATGGCTTGTTAGCCATAATTTGAAAAACAACCTTCAAATTCCCCTCATAGGCCATCGAGTCAAATTCAAAGAAAAAACATTTGAATTCCCTAATAGGTCATCAAGTAAAATTCAAACAAGGTCCCAACTTAAAATTCAAAATCCCTAGGCCTATTTGAAGTACTTCAGACTAAGAAAAAGGGTTTAATCCCAATTCCAAAGAAACACTTCAAAACAAACCAACAAAGGCATGAATGACCACCATTCAAGGTTAACACTTTGAATTCAATAGGAGGCATGAACTTAGATAAAAGGATTGGAGGTTCAAAATGGCATTGAGAATTAGGTGTTTCAAAGGCTCATTCAAATGACACTACTCTATATTGTTGTTTGACTTGTGGTCATACCAATATGCAAAAATTATATGAAATAGAATTGTCCCATACCATCCAAATTAAAATGAAACACACAATGCATTACATAAGTCGAATGCAACATACACTAAGATTATTCAAATTACAAAGGCACACATCCTATCAATGTGACCATCATGCATACGTAAAAATCAAATGTAGAAAGTAATTTGAGCCAAATTAATAAACTCTAAGGCATTTCAATTTCCTCAAACAAATAGTTAATCCATGCAGCACATCAAACATCCACCATGAATTCCGTTCTAAATTCACCCACAAGAAAAACATAACTTAACTTTAGATATATAAACATGAATTTAGTACAAATATGAAACATGTATCTTTGAACAAGCTAGTTTGAGGAAATTAGTTGTTGGTAAGAAATTTTCCACCCAGCCTAGTGTTGACGGGCATAAATGGCACACCGTCAACTGGAAGGTCAGATCCGGACTAGGGTTGTCTAATTAACCCAAGTTGTTTGGTATGAACTAACCCGACGGGTTTAATGGCTTCGTTAGCCAACTAAGGTACTATAAATAATAAAAGAAACAAACTAATCTAAAGATATGATTCTAACAATTTATATACTAATTACAAGTGTTCAAATAGAAACGTGAATATACAAATGATTATAAACAATCTATATACAGTTTGCAAGGTTTACTTGAAATATTGCAAAATGAATGTTCTTAATAGTGTTTCTAACTAAGATAAAGAAAGAACATAAATCTTTTTGTTTTTTGAATGTTTAAATATTTAAAAATAATAAATACTAAGCAAATACAATTGAAATAATGACATAGAAACAGTCAAAAGATAATTAATGTAATCATTGTTTCATTAATACATAATTAATAAAATAACACACACACTAACCTGTTGCTGATCAGCAAAACTGATTTTATCTCTCTGTGTTGCTTGAGCTCCTGTTTGTCCTGCTTTTAAGGGAAACCTATAACAGAACAATACTAGTACTTCCAGAATAAATTCAAAGAAGTGTTTGATATTTGGAGTAAATTAATAACATCAGGAAGACAACTGATTAAAAATCTTGTGATCTTAAGATAGTCAATATTTAAGAACGAAAGAAAACTCAATTCTTAGTATTGATATTGTCCATCATTTAACATTAGAAATAAATTCAACAATAATCAAATGATTGATTGATCACACATACAAAATGGAACGACAGATTATGAACAACATCTAAATATTTAACAATATGAAACACCATATGATGACAAGGCTAAAGCTAAATCAACCATAATAATATCTCACACAGGTCTAAAGCCAACGATGAATTGCTTTCCCATATCGATTCCCAAAATTACATGTCCATATTGTAGTCCTAGAAGATTTTTTTTGGATAATAGACTCTTAAAGATTCAAAAAATTAATACATAAATGATAGCAATTAACCATGTATTGATAAAACAGACTAAAACTAATTTAAATCAATGCATAATCAATTACTCAAAGAATATGAATATATTATAATTGTGACGACCCTTGATTATTAAGTATAATTAATTTAATAATATAATCCTAAAAGATTAGCTAAACTATATTTATGTCTTAAAATAACATTTCTAATTTATTATTATTAATTAGTTATTCATGATGGTTAATGATTAATTTAAGTATTAATTAATTCATTAATTAATAAAGTATTAAATAAAAGGTGGATAATAAAATATAATATTAAATTAAGTTACGTATCCCACAAGGGATAACATATT
>ML818566.1:171403-185007 GCA_009831015.1 Picea engelmannii | reverse complement strand
TTAATTAGATTTATTACTCATTGATAAATTTTACTTGCGTAAGTGTTGAGAAAATTTGGAATTATTCTTCTTTTATAAATCTAGTAGAAATTACTGTACATTTGGTAGAATTACTAGATGTTAATTTAAAACCGGCCTTTACAATAATGAAAATAAAACCATTATAATCATAGGACAAAAGCCATTAAGCAATCTAGAATTTCATATTCTTCTTCGAGAATACTCGTCCATTCTCCCAAAATTCCAACCATCCGTTGCTCCATTTGAAAAGAAAAAATTACAAAATAAATAATATACAAAAAATAAAGGATTAAAATCCTCCTCTTTGAATTTCTTGGATCTCTATGTATCTGAACTTTCTCATATATTTATACAATGAATGAACAGTCTGGGCGTCACTAATAATTTCCGCCACCTGAAATTTTCCTCGTAAAGAGACAAAAATATCTCTCAAATTGTGCATTTGTTTGGGAAAATTTCTACGTGTAAGCTAAATGGGTCCATTTGGGAGATGGGTTTTCAACCGTTTCTTCAAATTCCTCACAGTTGGGATGCAATCAGTCCCACAAAATCGTGTCGTTGTTCTTGACACATTTCCAAATTTTATCTGTTGTTGCTCATAAATTTATTTGCAACAATCCAATATTATTTTTGGATCGATCATCTTGAACGTATTTAGATAATAAAATCAAACCATGATCAGATCCGTACCAAATAAATGATAATAGAAACCTGTGAAACAAAAAGAAACCTAAATTAATAACCTAAAAATTGTGAATAAAACAAAATCTAGAACAATAAAATAAAAAATGAATTTAAACTAACTATAAGTTCTAAACAAACATTGTTTATATTTTCCTTTCAAATATGATCTTAAAATTCTAGAAGTTTCAAGTTAATGGAGAAGAGAAAAATATTAATTTTGGTTTTTAACAAAATCAAACAAATGATAGATAATTTTATTATTATTTTTATTTTTATTTTGAAATGAGATGCAAAACGAAAAAAATAATTTAATTAATTAATATCACCAAATGATTTTATGAAAATGAGAAACCAACCAAGATATTATTTGATGAATTATTGAACCCATTATTCAAAATAGTCAAACTTGCTAATGAGCAAAAGAATGAACACATAATCATAATTTAAACGAAAGTAAACAATTGATAAAAATTAATGTTTTTGTTTAAATTGAGATTTCTATGCTTGTTTCTAAATTTTGACATATACTCTTTTAATGAATGTCTCATACTATAGTGAATGTCTTGCGTTTGTCTCAAAGAGAGCCAAAGTATGGAACTATTTGAAAAGGTTGATTATGTAGCTCATTATAACTATCAAGATTCTAATGGGGGCCCTTTAAATTTTGTAAAAAATGTAGGGGGAGTTGTTGGGGCCCAAAAAATGGCGACTTACTGGGTGAAGCAGTTATCTCTGATCTGGTAAGATTTCATCTCAGGAAGAAAATAATAAGACTTGAAAAATGATTTAAGCTCCCTGGAATAAATTCACTCTGAGACCATATAGTATTAGGATATGCTCAATGTTATAACCAGACAATAGAATTTACTTTGCAAGGGATTATAACCTAAAATAATGTCTTAATCAAAGAGTCACGATGTTTATAAAAGAACTTCAATACCATTGACAGAGCCACTGCTGCCAGCAAGCGTCCATAGCCTTGGCATAGATGTCATTTAACCCACTCAAATGCTTTAATCCCATCCAATAGTTGTATCCACATGATGTATACTTCCATAAAAGTTAATTTAAAAACATATACCTGCTACCTCTCAACCCGACATTTCTTTGCTACCAGCAAACCTATTCAGTACCCCAATGAAGTTGTCTTGGTATCATGTGTGCATTTACCTGCTGCCAACGAGCATGTTCAGTACCCCGACGGGTTTACGCACACTTCCCACACATAAGTGTTTTCAACCCTCTTATGCCACTTTTAAATAGTAATACAATTATAGATTTATTGATGACAAAGAGAGCGGGGTGATACTGGAGGTTAATTTCAATACAGGTGAATAGTTGATCAAGTTATTTATTTGCTTTCAAAACTGGAAGTTTTATCATGGTTTAGAGATTTTAGATTTCATTTAAGAAATCATCTAGAGAATGGGGAAGCACTTAAAAGTGATTCCTTAAGAATATGGATGGCGTAAAAGTTTTAAAGTTCATCGTAATTCTCAAATATTTAAACCACATCTCTCGTGTAATACTCTGGCAAAGAAAATTTGAAGACAAAACAAAAGTGACAATTGACTTAAAAATCAATTGTTTGAGCTATATCTTAATATCAGGACCTCTTTAAACTATTTCAATTTGCTTGAAAAACAAAAGTCTTAAAATAAATGCTTCCTTTGATAATAACTCTTTGATCATAAATGTATTGATTCAAAAAGACAGATAAGAAGAAAACTCATTCAAAGCAATAAAAGAAAACAAAAACACAGTAAACCAAATCAAATTTTATTAATGGGATTCAAAATCAGAAGTACATAAAAAAAAATCGAAATAGCAAAAGCACACTTTTAGAAACAAATTTGGCCAAAGATAAACCTGAGCTTTGGGATCTACTAGCATCCCACTGTACAATAAAGGAAAAACTAAATCATATAAAATTTCATGTGCGAGCAAGTTCTTTTCTTAAGATAGTGATGCATAAGATGTTACTTTGACCAAGCATTATTATTAAAAAATAAAAGAGACTAAAAGAAAATAGAAAAATCCTTATTAAGATGAGTGCAGTCCTACTTGTGGCACCTTGGGTCAGGGTTGAATTGATAGTTCAAATTTACTTATCTCTTTACTTTCCATTAAAAAATTCCATGATGATACTACATTTTTGAAAATAAATATTCAACAAAAAGCAAAGAAAAAAAGATTTAAAGTGGACTTCCCTGACAACATTCATATTATGGTTCTCTTGATGTGCCCACTTGTGTTCATAACTACATTATTACAAAGAGAAACAGTGAGAAATAAAACTAAAAGAAACCTACTCGTAAATCTATTCTGAACTACTAAATAGATCAAAATGCTAAGTAAAATTGTATTTCTAGTGCATCCACAAGAGCATCTTCAATCCTGTAAGGCATAGAAAGTCGAAAATCAGAATAAAAGAATGTTGTATTTGTAGATAAAAAATAAATATGTCATGCTTACCTCCTATATATTCTTTTAAAAACAAAACAAGCACGACCTTACCATTCTTTTGAAACTTCTTGATGTATGAATCCTCCAACCATTCTGCAATCTTGTCGTGATATGAGTCATAATGGCATGGAAGAGTGTAAGTAAGTTTGGAAAACTTGTCAATATTATGGGGACCTAACATAACCATCAACCAAGGCCGAAGTGCCACATCCTCCTGACAATTCTCCAACTATTCATCAATTTCTTCACATGGAGGATCTAAAAAAATCATGTAATGCTTACTTCCTAGATATTTAGGTAGAAACAAAGCAAGAACAACTTTATCTTTATTATGAAGATTTTTTAGATGCAAATCTTCTAGTCATTCTAAGATCCTGTCATAAAAATTAGGATGAAAACTATGACTTTGATCAAATGGATATATCAATGGGGAACACATCATAAGAGTATTCATGACATCAATTGGATTATTGGTTTGAACGCTTCCTTTGATGATATTGATCGTTTCAAAATGTGAAGCATAAACATTAAAATTTTAACTAATCAAAGAACGAATAGAATAATTGATTTCCATAAGAATAAGTGTATTGTCTTTTTCAACAATAAATCGTGTAAAATCATCTTGCAACATGTCATTTTTCCATGCGAGTGACAAAAGTGAAAGAGCATCAAATCCAACTTCGTAAATGTTATGTTTGGAATTAATTTCACCAAATCTTGGCATATCGAAAAGATTTGATTTTGACGGAAAAGAGTAAGATACCATGGGTAAAGTATCATGTCCACCATAATATAAGAAGAGGTCGGGATATAAAGAGTAAAAGTAATCAGAAATGAACACATGAAAATAATCTCTTGAGCTATGATATTCAACAATGGTATTCTCAATACATTCTTCTTCACTTTCCTTAAAACTTTCACTCTGTTTTGGTGATAAATTCTTCAACATAATATGATCATCTAAATTTGTCTCTTGTATGATAGATAATTAAAAACTTTCATGAAAAACATATAATATTTCATGTGGATAAGGTATGATTTGTGGATGAAGGTTTAAGGTTTCTTCTTCCAATTGCAAATCTACATCTCTAATCAGTTTCATAGGTATGTTAGAATGCTTAAGATCATTTTCACCACCCTTCAATAACTGAATTTAAGTACTGATTAGAGCAAGAGTTAGAAGAATATGGACATTCACCTTGACCCAACATCAAATATTCTTCCACGATGGTCGAGGACTGAATATACAATGCTTTAGAGGAAAAACCAATTTTATTTTGAGTAAGAAACTTTTCAATAGATTCTACCTCCCTTGCTTGTTCAAAATTTTCGGATGGATTCCTCTCATCCTACAAACAAAATTCTTCTCACAATTGAGTGATATGATTTGTGACCGATTCATCATTCGCGATTGAATATGACTGGATGAAAGGGATGAAAACATCATAGAGGAGATTTAGTACTAATGACATGTCGTTGATATTAAATTTACAGAGAATATGATGGATTCTTGTTGAAAAGATTTTTGGAGATGAATTGTCATTGATTAGTAAAGTTTGAAATTCTTCACATAATTGATTGTAATCACAGTTTTCAAAAGAATCTAAAAATTCCTCTACAAATTGAAACCAATCAAAAATGTGATATGCTGGAAAAGACTCAAACCAATGTTTAATCCGACCCCTAAAAGTAAAAGCGAACAATATTCATAAAACCTTTAAATCAAAAATATCATGCTTGATGCATTTACACCAAAACTTGTTAAAATGGTATTTTGTAGATACATCCCCCCCACCATCAAAAGTGATTTTGGACAAGCGAGAGACTGTCTCGTTGGGAATATCAGGTAATGAGAAGTGGAAATCATGTTCCAACACAGTGATTTCAGGAGCCATGTGAAATTAAATACATTCGAAACAAAGACTCCTGCAAGGCTAGCTTGTCAGTCTAGCCTGCCTTCTAGTGCATTTCAAGATGACACAGAAGAAGAATTTATAAATCTAGACTTATGATAGGCTGAGGGGTAAAACATTTAATCATTAAATTTACTCAACCCTCCTTCTAGCGCCATTTGTTGACGGGCAAATTTGACATGCCGTCAACTGGAAGAATAGATCTGGTCCAGGGTTGTTTAAATAACCCAATCTGTTTAGTGTAACCTATTCTGGCGGGTTTAATGGCTCTGTTAGCCAACTAGGGTCCTAAAACAAAGAAAATAAATAAACTAACTAATGTTAAAACTATAATAATATATAAACTTTAATCTAATTATTTACAAATACATTCAATAGAAAGATAAATATGAACATGCCATTATGTACATAGTAATTACAAATTGCAAGTTTTTAGTAGATGCCTTGCAAAATCAATATTTGGTAACTATTTTCAAAAGTAGATAAAGAAATCACATTTTTTATATTTTCTGTTTTCTAATCATAAATATAAGAACTTAAATAAAATATGTTATAAAACAAGGGTAGAGTGATGGTCAAAGCCAATCTAAAATTGTCTTGTTTCGCTAATAGGTAAAATAACAGAAATTAAATGGAAATAAAGCTAACCTGAGATTATTTTTATACACTGTCTATGCCTCTGTGCGGTCCAAAACTCCAGTTGTCCCGCCTGTAAGAAAAATCTATGACAGTCTTGTACTGATGCCTCCCAAACAAACTCCAGGTGTTTATTGACAGCTAGGATATGAGAACAAAATAGTAGACATGTATGTACAATGATCTTATAATTATGAATGATTACAGTAACATAAATATTAATGTAAAACATTCATTTTATCAATCAACTAAACATCATACGTAAATCATGATATTAAAATCGATATAACGATCACAGTGATAATTTATGAAACAACAAATTATAAAAAAACATTTAAAACATGAATAAAATGGAACATCATATATCATTGAGACTAAATCTATACAACACATTAATATTCCAAAATAAACGAGACAAAACATAAACGAGACATCTTCACATTGGTCTAAATCCAAAATGCTAAAAGCTGGTCCATTAAGTTCTGAAGATCATTTGTCCATAATCTGTTCCAGGACAAGATGTCTATTACTTACAAAATGAACTGTATTTAAAGTGATTTGAAATCACATTCTCCTATCTCACAGGATAGGATAGGATTTCATAAAATCAAGAATATTACAAAAATAGTGGGCTAACAACCACTCATAATAGAGTTGATTTTACTCAAACATTGATCAAAGTTTTTGAAAAACAAACAGAAAAGAAACTACTAATCATTCAGATGGATAATCGAATATGTTTCCCTCGGATGATCAACAACAATATCTACTATTTCCTGAAAAAGAAAACAAAAATAAGTTAGAAAGTTACCCATAACTAATTTCTATTTTTTTATTAAAAAGAGACTTGGCTACAGAATCGAAAGATTCTATAGCCAGTCTTATCTTAGCAAACAAAATCAAATTCCAAAACAATTCAGTTCAAAATAGATAACAAGAATAAAACAAGAGAGAAAATTGTTTTACCATTTAAAATTTGACTAAAGATGGGTCAGGTAGTTCAAAATTTACTATTGCTTTGACACTTGTTGCATTTTTTTTTTACTATGTTTCCTTCTCTCTTGATGCGTTTATCTTTCCTCTCTTCGTGCACTTTGAGGTCGAGATTTTCTTGTCTCAATGATTCATTTTGAGCAGTAAGCATTTTAATCTGGGCCTGAAGAATGGGTATATCGGTGTAATACCGCTCGATCCAATGGAAACAAACATCACACTGTATAGGAGGAATGGCAGGTCGATGAAGTGTACAGTCAAACATGGATGTATCAATCTTATCTGCTATTTTCCCTTGATCGAGCCCAATACCAGAGAACCCCTCCTCACCTTTTAGGCACGATGGAAAATTCGTCACAAAGTCATAGGGTTCAGTAGGAACAATAACTTTCTTCCTGTAATCTTGACAATCTGGGTCTTCCAAAGCTAGAAAATATTCTATTTCAGAGTCCAAGACCTCATTGACCTCGATCGGACCGATCGAGCTCAGATGAGCGTCGTTTTGGTTCCTCAATTTCCTTGAAATAAGGTGACCTGCCTTTTTTCTATGGAACCCTAAGTCTGTGCATTTTTGCTTTGTTTGTTTTCAAGGTTTCTCAACATCCGGCTTTACAATGACGTTCAGGCTAGCATCAATATTAGGAATAAGAGGTTCAATTACCTCCAATTCAAAAATATTTTTCTCAAATGAAGGCTTACTTGGCATCGATGCATCTAGAGGGTTTCTGTTAAGAGAGTCTGGTCCATTTCTTGAAATACCAAGATGGATTTTAATTAGTGGCTTGCCTAAGTTAGGGTTTACTATATGAACGGTCATGGAAAAACCATTCCTTATCAAAAACTTATCCCAACAGTCACCCACAGTTGACAAGTGATGAATCAATAGAATCTTAATCAATCCATGATGGAATAGAATTGAATCAACACTCTGTCTCTTATATCTTTTGGACATTTTACAGGGACTTCTCAACAAATAAAATGGCATGCTTAATTCAAAACCAATGAAATGCATGAGTAAGCAAATATGATAGAGGAAGACTAATCTATATCGACCCTCATAGGTTACGAATTGTTTTAGAATCAACAACAGGATATGCCACCTAGGTTTAACCAGGGAGATGGGTATACCTTTTTCACAACAGTCGATTTTTCGGGACATCATAAACAGGCTCAAGGTTACTCCTTCAATTCGTGAGTTTTTGAACCATTTCTCTCTTGTCGATGGAAGCCCTACTGATTCACTTACAAACCCCTTGGTTAGCTCTAACTGTGTGTCCCCAATTTTTTCTATGCAACCATCAAAGGCCTGTGCGAAAGCCTGCACCACCTGAAGGTTATAGCCTTCAAATATTTTAAGGAAAACATCCCAACCTTGGATTTTTAAGTCCTCGATCACATCATCGTGAGAGAATAATTCCTGGTAGCTATTCATCTCCAAACAAATGACAGGAGCCATGCCAAATGCGACCAGAATGTAACAGGGATAACTCAAAATAGTTTTAGGTTTGAATGGTAGGAGCGATAGGAACAAATTCGAATGGATAGTGGAGAAACGACCATAAGAAAACCTGTGTGTTATCATATCAAAGGTAGTGGGGGAAAACACCAAGGGTTTGATCGTACATGCTTTACCATTCCTTGCAATGAGAACCAGACATATAGAGTACTGAAACCCTGTGAATGTAATGAATGGCTCGTTAATATGTTAAGCCATCGAGGTGAGGTAAGGATGCGAGTACATTAGGCATGTATTCATTTGAATATCTATTGATATGACCATTAAGTTCACGAGGGGACTAACCAACTTATCAAAGGCTCTTAATAAATTGAATACAAATTATCGAACCACACATTAACTAGATCAAAACCCCAAAACATCTAAAATAGGTCATTTAAACATTAGATTTAGATCTCATGTAAGCATGGTGACCTTCAAAAGGATGCATTCTAAGGCATACAACTTATAACACTAGGCTAGGTTTTATGTTTGATTCATGCTTACAGTCATGAATCAAAAATAAAACAAAACGAAAATGCAATCAATAAGAAATTAATCAAAATATTTCTTAACCCAGTAATTATCTCAAAGTCCTCGAAGTGAAAGTTTACGAAATCGAGGTGAGGGCAGTCGTTGGGGCTCATAAATGTCCTATTTTCATCCACCTTTCCCTTCATCATTCTCAACATTTCATCTCACCATTAACCTTTCACGATATCATTTCCATAAATATACTTGGGTTTCACCTTATTATTCTCCACTTTATTCATTTTAGTATTAAAAGAGAATTTGTAATTAAATATTAGAAAATCGACATGTTTTCATATATATCTCAAAAATGTGTGAGCTTTGTAATGTGTAGGAATATGTGAAGGATTAATTCAAAAGGACTTCTCAAATACTTCCTCCACCATTTCAAGATTTGAGGAGATAATTCAAGCCTATTCCAAGGAGAAGATCATGGAGATTTGGTTGGAATATCTTATCCAAGATGTATGAGAGATATGTGTGAGGATTTGATGAGATTATATTTTGTAATATTGGGAAATAGGTTGAGAGAAAAGTGGATCTATAATTATGAGATGGTTATCTTATCTTCAAGGCTCTCATGTATAAAAGAGAGTGATCTCTCTTCATGAGGGAGTAGTTGAGTAGTAGACATTTGAGTAATTAGGATGACAAAGAGAGTAGTCATTAGGATTTGAAAGAAAGGGATTCTTAGCTTTGATTCATGGTTTTGGTTTCCATGCTTTCATTATTATGTTATGAAGATTGATTTGGTTATTGTAATGTAATATTTCTTCATTGGTGTGAGCTCACATATGTTGTTGTGCCGTTCAACTCTTCACATTTTGTATCTGCTCTTCCTTAATGTAGTTCTCCATTCCTAGATTCATTTCTTTCACGCAGTTCCCCATTCCTAGATTAATTTTATTTATGCAATTTCATTTCAGTCATGTGTTTCAATTTCATGCATTAGATTAATGATTCAATTTCAGTCGTGTGTTTCAATTTCCTACGTTAGATTAATGATTCAATTTCAGTTGTAGCTTAAACATTAGATTAGATTAGTCTTGCTTCAATCCTGCATATAGTTTGTGTGTGCTTCATAAGTTTACGAACCTTGGATTGAAAAATTAGATAGTTGGTCAAGTACTACAATGTAATTAATTCAACATTATTTTGGCCCAATGTAACGACTGTCATTCCCTTGTTACGATTGTTGTTCCCTTTACAGGAAGTGTCGGTCAATTAAATAGAACAACTATCGTTCCCTTTATGATTGTTGTTCCTTTACAGGTGTTGCATCTTTGGAGACTGGGTATTGAAAATGGAAGGTAAGAACCTACGTAGGAAACAAGTAAAATTCTTGTGCCAGCGCCTACCTTCGGCTGATGCATAGAGGTTGTTTTTAGGACATCTTTAGAGCCCAACATTTTGGCGTCGTTGTCGGGGAAGCATGATGGATTGAGGTATTAGTTTATTTTTCATTTTAATTCATGAAAGTGTGATATAGACGTGTTGGTAAGGGGTCATAGAATCTTGTGAGAGGAGACTCCTCATGTCCTCCCAATCAACTAGGTAAAAGTAGTTTCAATTTCTACAAATTTCAATTTCCGCAAGAGTAGTTTCAATTTCTGCAAATTTCAATTTATGCAAGAGTGTTTAATTCATGCAAGTGTTATCTAGACGTGTTGGTAAGGGGTCATAGAATCTTGTGAGAGGAGACTCCTCATGTTCTCCCTACCAACTAGGTAAAAGTAGTTTCAATTTCTACAAATTTCAATTTCCACAAGAGTAGTTTCAATTTATGCAAATTTCAATTTATGAAAGAGTGTTTAATTTCTTCAAGTGTGATCTACAAGTGTCGGTTCTAAGGGTCATAGAAGCTCGTGAGAGGAGACTCCTCACTGTCCCTGCCAACTATCAAGAGCGTTTAATTTCCGCAACTGCGAAGAGTATTTGTTTTTATGTTTTAGCAAGAGTGTTTTTTAAGTTTTTCATTTTGATTTGGGTGTTGTAAGAATCCTTTTTTTAACATGGTTTAACGATGAATTTCATCTTGGAACTACTCACTCAGATCCTGAAAGATGTCGGGATTTCCTCTTCCCATGAAGAGGATATCTTGACAAGGATCAAAGATTCAAATACTCCTCCAGAAACAATTGAAGATCCAACATCTGAAGACTCCTTATGCATCCGATGAAGAACAATTGATTGAAAAGGAGATCGAGGAAGATGAAGAGGAGTTACAACATGATCTGAGCGAGGAAAAACGCGCCTACAAAATCCTTATCGAACGATGGTTTCAAGCGAGTACTAGGTTAGATTCATTTAGTTTTTCTTTTTATTTTTTTAATTCACAGTTTCAACAACTAATTTTGCACATTCGTATATATTTTCGGTTGTCATTTGCGAAATTGAAGGACAACATATTCTTATTACTATTGCGTGCATGGCTACATTGGCTATTTGACTACACGTAACTAATCTCTCATTTTTAATTAACATAGTGCAGGTAGGATTTTATTTTCAAGTTTTTTTTATTTGTTAGAATAAGTATTCTCTCCTCCGTGCTTCATGCGATCGTGAGGATCAGAAAGTAGGATGAGTGATTGATTTCAAGAATATCAATTAATTGGCAAAAAAAAAAATTGTCTAATCTATTTTTCGTCTTCCATTTGCTCGTAAATTTTTAATAAGCTTGCAAAATAAATTTTTATTTTATTCTTTATTTTGAAAACATAATAGAAAAATTAAATAAAAAATTTTGCATGATTATGTCTGCAAAACAAAACAATAAAATAGTAAGGACATTAAAAAATAAAAATAAAATAATAATAATATAAATGAATAAGGTCTGCAATTCATACAAGATAAGAGTTGCGTAGAAACTCCAAGATGAAAAAGCAGTTGAAACAACTTCATGACTGCAGTCTTCTCGTTTTAAACTTCAACCTGGTTTATTTTTGGTTTGAGTGGCAATAACGCCATGTTTTTGCTCTCGCCCTTATCCGGTAGATGCCTGGAAATAACCTTGCAAATAAACAAAATATCATGCACATATTGGCCATGTACCTCTATTGTTGGTGCTCCAGGTTCTACAGGAGACTCTATTGACTCATCAACTTTGACAACAATGTTAAAAAAAAAATCAACCTGATGAACGATTATGGAAAAAAGAAGAGGAGAATACAGACCATCATTCATGGACAGCTTGACTGCTCATTCGATAACACATACATGACATCCATACTATCTCCATTTGCAAATTCTAAAAGTGCATACTTCCTTAGCTCTCTGTCCACAATTCCTATTGACAGGTTGGCATAGTCAGATAAATTATTTTGCATATGAAAAAGGCCCAAAAATAGGAAGGTTTGGCCCTAGCAATGATTCCAATGCATCCTGGGGCATCAGTCGTTACTGTCAAAAACTTGTATTAGCGGCATTTTCCATTACCCACAGACCGAAAAGACTAACTATTCCGCTAATGACATGTATTCAGAGATTTTTTTGCTGGAGGTTGCAAGACTAAATCCGATTTGATTGATTTGTAGCAATATTTAACAGTGATTGGAAATCTTATTTCCAAACCATCAGCCTCCATGTTAGGTTTGTTGCACTCCCAAAAATTGAAAACGATATGCTACAACAAATCTTGAGTGTATTTCTAACATAATGCAGGGATTGTGATTGAAAATGAGGTTACCACCCTGCCACGAGGGCACGAGTGTTATCAATGCCCGATTTATTGGGATACGGTTGTCGTGGATCTGGTATGGTCAATGGACCAAGTCCTTCTATCTTTGGCCTTTCCCCGAAAAAGACTCTTCTGTTGAGCTACTTGATATCTCTTAACATGCAAAACTAATTATAGCACAGCCATGAGTCCTACTGCTGCCTGAAATTACAGAGAGTTGCCATGATGAGACTGCTAATAGTAGATCTCAATCTATGAAAAAAAAAATCAGTACAAATTCATATCTGATCTGTGCAGTGGAAACCAGTATAAGAATGGATCAGTCAGCCCCATCCTGTGAGAGACACCACCTGTAAAATTGTAAGTTGTGTCATTTTTATCTTTGAAGGGAAGTTGTAATAATGTACGCTCATGAATTGAATTCGATTTAATGGGATCTTCATTCACCTTTGCATAATAATTCTTCACTTTCATGTCACTAGCATGATGGCCACATTGTATTCTCAGTCGAGTGCGGTTCTTGAGAGGCTTACATATTATCTCAATGGCGGGTGGATGGAGTTTTCCATTAAAGCTTCAGATTCGCTAAGGAAGGCATTCTCAGCTGGCACGCCCACTGCCGGAGTGGATTCTTTGAGGATAATATCGATGATGTCGACATCGCCCCACAGTTGAAGTTAAGATCAAGATTTGAATAAGTGCAATTGAGGTCTCGCTTGCCTGTCTGTTTCTTATCGTTGCTAGGGTTCGCTGTGGTGGGTGACGGTTCGGTGCTCGGGTTGTTTAGTTAGTGCTTCCGTTTTCGGTGTTGATGGGAGTGTTTATGGAGTAGCTTCAGAGCCTCAGATACTCCTTCGTCGGGCCTCTCATGTAGCAAAAGTTGGATATGTTTTTTTCTCTTCGGAGGGGCAGAGTGCAGGGAAATGGCAAAGGTCAAAGTTGGATAAAAGGAACGAACAATTGATGTCGATCTTGTATGAGAAATGCAGACGGAGAATTGATGTCGATCCTGTATGAGAAATGCAGACGCAGAATGGATGTTGGGTGCCACAAATTTTCTCCTATCATCTAGAGCATTCATGGTGGCCTCGTGGCGTAGGTTTTCTGTGAAGAAAAAAGACGATTTCCATGAACAATCATTATTTTGTTTTGGTTTATTATATAATAAAATATATAACAAAAAAAAAAC
>ML818566.1:158249-171077 GCA_009831015.1 Picea engelmannii | reverse complement strand
TTTTGTTATAATATATATATATATATATATATATATATATATATATATATATATAGAGAGAGAGAGAGAGAGAGAGAGAGAGAGAGAGAGAGAAAATCTTCTTTTCTTCATTTGTTTTATTATATAAAAAAAAATATAATAATTTATTTTTATTTTTATTTTTTTTGTTTGTTTTATTATAAAAAAAAGTTATAATAATAAAACTAATTTTATTTGTCTGTTTTATTAAAAAAAAAATTATAAAAATAATTTCATTTTATTTGTTTTGTTATAAAAATATATAAAAAAATCATAAAAAGAAAAAAAAATCTTAGGTCAAACATCAAAATAATAAAAAATTCATAAAACAAAAAGAAAAAGAAAAAGCTTTAACAAATGGATTTCAGTCAATTCTTGAAAAATAAATCAGAGTAATGTTTTTTTCATTTACGCTAACTTGGATCATTGAGTCACTTCAATAGTGATCAACGACGGAACTTGCGCGCAAAGGGTAACAGGTAAAACAAACTTTGTCTCTGAATTTGATTTGATCAAATTTGTACTTATCACTGCATTTCATATTTTTCGAAGCTCTCACAATTTTTATGCAGAATTTGTACTAAGTTTTTTTCAGGTGCGCAACCGATCGCATCTTGTTGTTGAAATGATTTTCAAGAATCAATTTTTTTTTTGAAAAAAGCATTCCTTATTGACTGCTTGAAGGGGTTGATTCTCGTTCTACACATCATGGCGTTTGTTGTTACACAACGACCATTCATAAAACCATTTTCCATTGTTGTATCACTTTTCGTCACCTAAGTGAACAAAAGAATGACACTTACAAGTCTAGTTGGGTTAGCTGGACAAGACAACAATGAATGCAAGAGTTAGAAACATCAAGCATAAGAAATAAACAAACAATTAAGCTAATAACAATAAAAAAAACTAAACTAGAGTGCACAAGGGAAATATAACAATAAATAAACAACATTCATGCCATCAATGGATAAGTTGTATTAGTGGGAAAACACCAAAGAGAAAGGGAGACTTATGGGTCCCCACTTCCTCAAAGGGAGGGCTCTTGAACCCCCAATGATTGAGCTCTTCTTACAAATAGAAAACTAGAAGGAAATGGTGAAGAAATATGAAGCTCATTCACTCAAGAGGTGATATGAATGGCTAAATGAGATGGTGCTTGTATGCTCTAATGAGGAAAGAGATTCCTCTAAGAGAATATAGGCAGCATAACAATACAAATGAATTCCTTGGAAATATAGTGCACCCATGGCCTCTTTTTATAGAAAAGATTTGAGGCATTATTCAACCAGTCTTTAGTGTGAACAAGGGGCTCTTTAGGGCACCCTTAGGTCTTTGACCAGTCCCCCACTCGGATTCATCTTGGATTTGGGTTTCAAATTGACTTGGGAGATGAACTAGAAGTGGGTGGAAGGCTGAGAAAAATCATAAATGCATTGTTCTGAGGTATGTGCGGCTTTTTGTGTCCACAGTTATGCATCGGGCACATGTGCACTTTTTCGACGTTGTTCAACTATCGCACATGCGCGTGCTTCCTTTGTATCCTTAGTGCATGCTGATTTTATAACCAATTGTATAGTTTTGTGTGCTTTGGAAATGCAATTTTGAAGCTGTGGGTGAACTAATAGGTGTTTGGAGATGCTGGATTCCTGTAACCATTTGCGGAAGAAATTTTAGTGATAACAGATGCCCCCTGATGTGTGAGGTTAAGAGCATACGTATAGCCGAAATACATCAATGTTTCTTCTACTGAGAGTATTTTTGTAAGAAAGAGTGTCGAGGGGAATTGCAAGAGTGATCCATTAGAGGGAGAGGGGAACCTGTAGGGCCCAAACCTTTCATGAGGTGGGAAAAATAAAATTGTGTACAAACGAGGCGAGCATGCCCCATGCTCGTATCATGTAACTGAAAATGTGTTAGATAGTAACTGAAGTTGTATGTGGACATAGATAACTGCAGCACCCTCCAGGGCGGTTTGATAATGGCAGAGGACAATTATGATGGTGAACAAACTCTAAAAAGAGGTGATGACACCTGTAAGAAGTGTCTATGATACGCAGGCATTGATATCCTATCAAGTTTCAGAGGTCTTTGGAAAATATAAAAACAAGTGCAATAGTCACAAAGTAAGACCCACCACAACATGATAAAGTGTTGAAGTCAAATTTCATGGGGGTCAATGACAACAAAGAGAAATGATGGTTCTCTTTATTCCATCCGAGACTCCTCATTATAAAGGTAATGAGAGCCAAGATACTGTCGCCCTTCTAGAAACTGTGTTGATGTCAACAGAAAGGGAGACGCGAATTCAAGAAGCAAAGGGCTTCATGAAATCCACAGGATGAGATCAGGGACTGAGGAGATACATGGACGTAGTCAAGATGCAGGGAGACTCAAGACTGCCCTTGGTTGGGGATATACGTGAAGGATAAGTGGTAGCAACCATGAAACTGGGTCTAGTGTCAAGGGGGCGACTAGACGTGGGTTAAATTATTCCAGAGGCGCGACAAAGTGGACAAAATCAGAGATCGGGTGTTCATGGACTGTGGGATACTCGAGGTTTTATGGACAATGTCAATAATAGTAGAAGGTAAGGAATACCCCAACCAAGGGCGACATGGGTTGCTTTTGCTGAGAAAAGAAGGCCGCCTAAGGTGACGAAAAAAAACTATGTAAAGGCTGGAAACAAAGGATTTGTACAATTACCAAATGAATAAATAATAAGTTAGAAGAAGTGTACAGATACAAAAATGGGTGCCCTAGTGCAATATGGCTTGGCCTGTGAGGGCGCAAGTTGCTTGGAAAACAGGTGGAGGGTGGGGGACCCATAGGTGGGCCTTTGTATTAGGTAAATGAATGGAGGGCAATCTGCAAATGTGGAAATTGATGGTGGATGATATGGAGGGATAATGATAATGTGAAGGTGTAGTCAAATGTGAATCGTAATGAGATTACCCGAGAGTCCTTTATGGGGAAGCTATCAAAATGAGGAGAAGGAGCATGCAACTGATTCTCGAGAATGCAAAGACTATTGGGACTCCCAGCCCTAGGGGGTGAAAACAGCATGAGTGTCAAAGTACCAGAGGGGACTATGATGGGTACAACTCATGTGGGAGAGAGTGCTACTGGTTGACAGTACTGAAATGCAGCGGGGGTGTGAGTACTGCAGAGACGGATGGGGGGACCCTAGAGGAAAATATTGGAGGGTGTGACTGGGAGATGAAATTGATATTCTGAGGGAATGACTACATTCCAGTATTGATCATATACCTGAAAGGGTCATGTTGGTGTGTGATGACCAAGTACCTACACACATAAAAAACAAAATACCCACTGTGAACGATATCTGAAAGTAAAGAATATATAACAGTTATTTGAGAATTTTGAACATGAGCATGCGTACCTGAGCATGATGTGAGAAAAATACTCCCCGAGGGTCGAGGATGGATGGTGTCCTGGGGAATGTGATTGTGTAGGTGGTGGGATCCTAGTCCCGTGGTTGAAGATGGATCAGAAAATAGATGCCCAGATCTCCCCAGTGGAGTCTCCAATCTGTTGTATCCCTTTTCGTCACCTAGGTGAGCAAAAGAAGGACACTTACAAGTCCAGTTGGGTTAGTGTTGACGGGCGAAATTGACCGCTCGTCAACTGGAAGAGTGAATCCGGTCCGGGGTTGTCTAATTAACCCAAGCCATTTGGATTAATTCACTCCGATGGGTTTAGCAGCTCCGTTGGCTGATCTAAGTCCTAAAGAAAGCGAAAAAATAACTAAAGGAAATACAATGACCTAATAAATAACAATCACTAAGATCTATATGTACATTTAACTATACATATGTATAATTTATTTAAATAATATATGTATAATAATTCTATATACAATTTGTACAAATCATGAGTTTTAATCTAAACTCATAAAAATCAAATGTAAATTGGTTCCTTTAACGACAGTAATAAAGAAAGTGAAAATACTATTTAATTTTTTTTTGGTTTGTTTTCTTGGATGTATACATTCATGAAATCAAATATTAAACTACTTAATCGAAGAGAAAATTATAGATAATGGAAATCATACCATATATATAAAACTTCTAAAATAAACAAGCAAACGAAATAAAATAACAGACTAACCTATTACTGCATCCAATGTCTGTTCAATAGAGGATATTCAACCACCTTATCCACGAAGTAAACCTGCAACCGATCTTAAGATTGTTCCGAACAAATGCGAAATGAATATGATTCAAATTGAGTTATGATAACAAAACATATAATGGATAAAGCCACAGTGATCTTTATGATTTGCAAGTAACTACAACGAGATAAATCTTCTTGTAAGAACTTGCCTGTAAACATTCAACAGAAATTAGAGATAAATCTCATAATTTAAATTGGATAGATGATCACTGTGTGTTGTATCTGAAACATAAGATATGGACAACATAGAAAAATGAATCATATCAACTTGCAATAAATCATGATGACGAAAACAATCACTATCTATTGTCAAATCGAAATAAACATAACTTGAATTAAAACATCATACAGAAAAGCTAAAGCTGTAACGTGCATTCTGTTCCATTCAAGTCTATGATAAAACGCCCATACTCTTGCCCCAGGCCAAGATGATGCAATGTTTACAAAATGAAAGGTTTATATAGGTCTCAGGAAACATAATTGTTTCCTGTTCATGAGATCCAATTTGTTCCAAAAATAAAGGGGGATGCAACCTCCCTAATCTTACTAAATATCCAAAAACCAACAACAGTCTATTTCAAAATACATAATAGATATGACTGGGAGATCTTAAAAGTGCCTCATATCATCTTTGAAATCGTGGGCTCCTGAATTATCCTGAAAGCAAAAGAAAATAGGAAGATCTCAGATATGTTTTTTGTCATCAATTTAGACAATTCGAATTTTCTTAACTGGCTAGAGAATCTTGCGATTATGTAGCTAGTTATAATAGCAAATGAAATCTCATTTTATTGAATAAATAAAACAGGCTAATCTAATAATAAAAATAGTTTATTCAATCAAACCAAATAATCTAACTTAAGAATGATAGTAATCATTCTATATAAAAAAAATCATACCTCTAATCATAAAATCAAATTGTATCATGAAACTTTGGAGTTAACGATGGTTGTAGTTGCTTCTACGTTTTTAAAAATCACATGACCTGTGGTTTTCAAACGCTTCTCCTTCCCTTGGATGATAGATTCAATCATGTTGTTCTCGTTTGTTAAAACATCAACTTGGTCTTTTAAAAACTTGACTCGTGACTGTAGAAACGGGACATCAATATAGTATCTGTCGATCCATGATAGGAAAACATCGCATTGTGACTGTGAGGCGTTTTCATCAGAATGAATAAGATTATGGATCGGAGAACCCTCCATACCGGTAGTCGATTTATTGCAGAGATGGACACCAGGAAACTCTGGGTTGTCTCTCAAAAAAGGAGGCAAATTATTGACAAAGTTAAAGGGTCGGTCAGGGTATAGCCCAAATGACATAGGGTCTTCCTCTGCAAGGAATTTGCCAATTTCAAAGTCTGATCTTTCATTAACCTCAATAATGCTAATCACATCTGCACGAGATCTTGCCTTATTTCGAAGACTTCAAGAAATTAGCCTGCCAACTCTTTTGTTTTTGAAATTGACATCAACAATTACTTTTAAACTTCTTTCCTGTAGGTTTCCTTGCAATTTTAACACCATCCTTTGGATATGTAACCGGTTGACTAGCCTGTTGAATAACCTTAGGGTAGATCAAGGGTTCGTTGTTAGGGGAAGAGTCATAAGCCTGGGGAGGTGGAAGAGATGTCGTCGGGTGGACAAGGGTTTCCTCAACGACGGGCTTATCTACTTCTCCCAATTCAGGATTACCAAAACCATTTCGTGTAATAAACAAATCCCAACAGTCATTATGAGACTCTAACTAATGTATGAGGATGATTTTAATCAGGCCGTGGTAAAAAAGACTTGAGTCTGACCTCTGTTTCTTAAATCTTTTCCCCATTTTATACAAACTTCTGAGTAGGTAATAAGGCATATTCAAAGGGAAACCCATAAAACTCATAAGTAAGCATAAATGATATAGAAATACAAGTCCGAACCTTCCCTCACATGTAACAAATTGTTTCACCACAACGAGTAAATCATGCCATCAAACTTTTAGGAATGAAATTGGCATACCTCTATCACAGCTGGTTATTTTTCGCGATGTAAATAGCAGGGTCCAAGGGACTTCCTCCACTTTCACATTTTTTAAACCATTTCTGACCAACCGCTGGCAATCTTGTGGCTTGACTCAGGAACTTTCATTTACCTCTAATTGCACATCACCAACTTTTTCCCTACAACCATCAAAGGATAAGGCAAACTCTTGGGCAACCTGAAGATTAAAACCCTGAAACTTCTTGATGAAAACATGCCAGCCATTTCTTTCCAAATCCTCCCTAGCATTGTTGTATGAGAGCAGGGTTTGGATACCATTTGGTTCAATCCTCACTATAGGGGCCATACTGGATGAGAGGGTAATCAAAGCACAACATACGGGTAGGGTTTGCAAAAATGAAATAGAGCCACAACCCCGAGCTTAACAATACACGATGTAATGACGGGAAGGGTGTTTAATGAAAACGCATGTGAAGAGGTTTGTGAAACCCGAGACCATCCTAAGAAGTAATGGCAATCTGTACATCATATGCCACCTTGGTATTGAGTACGAGCTAGGACCAAAGTACTCAAAACAAACATAAGTGCATGTATCATGGTTTGATTACAAAGTTGGGTAAGTTTAAAAAATCGAATAATCAAAAGTTTTATGAAAGAAATGTGATAAAAAATCAAACCAAAACCAATACAAAAAAAATCAAATGGTGGGGGTCTTTTGTTTGTTAAAAATATCAATCTCTTAGGCATGCTTAGAGTTGACAGGGTCAAAAACAAAACAAGGTAATATCTTCATGGCAAGGAATCAAACTCCATGACAAATTAAATAAACCATTTGCCTTCAATGAAACTTTTTAAAACAAAATGGTAATTACAGTCGCAAGTTTTCATGCTTTCAATCATGAAAACGAAGCATGAATAGACGATAAGTAAAAATCGACAATTTACAATTGTTGTTTAGGAGACTTCTCATGAAGAGTAATAAAAATTCATAGACCCTGTGTAGGCAGCTCACGTAGGTCATTTTATAAAAATAACAATTATATTATTGCTGCCAACAGATAGCTGGACAAGATAGTAGTGAATGCAAGAGTTAGAAACATCAAGCATAAGAAATAAACAAACAACTAAGCTAATAACAATAAAAGAAACTAAACTAGAGTGCATAAGGGAAATAGAACAAGAAATAAACAACATTCATGCCACCAATGGATAAGTTGTATTAGTGGGAAAACACCAAAGAGAAAGGGAGACTTATGGGTCCCCTCTTCCTCCAAGGGAGGGATCTTGAACCCCTAATGATTGAGCTCTTCTTACAAATAGCAAACTAGAAGGAAATGGTGAAGAAATCCAAATCTCATTCACTCAATAGGCGATATGAATGGCTAAATGAGATGGTGCTTGTATGCTCTAATGAGGAAAGAGGTTCCTCTAAGAGAATATAGGCAGCATAACAATACAAATGAATTCCTTGGAAATATAGTGCACTCATGGCCTCTTTTTATAGCAAAGCTTTGAGGCATTATTCAACCAGTATTTAGTGTGAACAAGGGGCTCTTTAGGGCACCCTTAGGTATTTTACCAGCCCCGCACTCAGATTCATCTCAAATTTGGGTGTCAAATCGACTTGGGAGATGAAACTGAAGTGGGTGGAAGGACGACCAAAATCATAAATGTGTCATTCTGAGGTATGTGCAGCTTTTTGTGTCCACAGTTGCGCATCGGGTGCATGTGCATTTTTTCGACATTGTTCGACTATCACACGTGCACGCACTTCCTTTGTATCCTTAGCGCATGCTGATTTTATAACCAGTTGTATAGTTTTGTGCCCTTTGGAAATGAATTTTTGAAGTTGTGGGTGAACTAATAGGCGTTTGGAGATGTTGGATTCCTGTAACCATTTGCAGATGAAATTTCAGTGATAACAGATGCCCCCTGATGTGTGAGGTAAGGAGCATAAGTATAGCCAAAATACATCAATGTTTCTTCTACTGAGAGTATTTTTGTAAGAAAGAGTGTTGAGGGGAATTGTAAGAGAGACCCATTGGAGGGAGAGGGGAACCTATAGGTCCCAAACCTTTCGCGAGGTGGGAAAAATAAAACTGTGTACAAATGAGGCGGGCATGCCCCATGCTCATTTCATGTAACTCAAAATGTGTTAGATAGTAACTGAAGTTGTATGTGGATGTAGATAACTGTAGCACCCTCCGGGGTGGTTTGATAATGGCAGAGGACAATTATGATGGTGAAAAATCTCTGAAAAGAGGTTATGACACCTGTAAGAAGTGTCGATGATACGCATGCATTGATAGCCTATCAAATTTTAGAGATCTTTGGAAAATATAAAAACAACTGCAATAGTCACAAAGTAAGACCCACCGCAACATGAAAAAGTGTTGAAGTCGAATGTCGTGGGGGTCAGCGACAACAGAGAGAAATGATGGTTCTCTCTGTGTCATCTGAGACTCCTCATTATAAAGGTAATGAGAGCTAAGATACTATCGCCCTTCTGGAAACTGTGCTGATGTCGACAGAAAGGAATACCCCAACCAAGGGCGACATGGGTTGCTTTTGCCAGGAAAAAAAGGTCGCCAAAGGTGACGACAAAAAACTATGTAAAGGCTAGAAACAAATGCTTTTTACAATTACCAAATTAATAAAGAATAAGTTGGGAGAAGTGTACGGATATAGAAACGGGTGCCCCAATGAAATATGGCTTGGCCTGTGAGGGTGCAAGTTGCTTGGAAAACAAGTGTAGGGTGGGGGCCCCATAGGTGGGTTTCTGTATTAGGTAAATGAATGGAGGACAATCTGTAGATGGGAAAACTGATGGTGGATGAGATGGAGGGCTAATGATACTGCAGAGGTGTAGTCAAATGTGAATCATAATGAGATTACTCGAGAGTCCTTTATGGGGAAGCTAGCAAAATGAGGAGAAGGAGCATGTGGCTGATTCTCGGGAATGCAAAGACTATTGGGACTCCCAGCCCTAGGGGGTGAAAACATCATGAGTGTCAAAGTGATAGAGGGTACTATGATGGGGACACCTCATGTGGGAGAGAGTGCTATTGGTTGACAGTATTGAAATGCAGTGGGGGTGTGAGTACTGCAGAGTTGGATGGGGGGGCCCTAGAGGAAAATATCAAAGGGTGTGACTGGGAGATGCAATTGATATTCTAAGGGAATGAGTACATGCTAGTATCGATCATATACCTGAAAGGGTCGTGCTTGTGTGTGATGACCAAGTATCTGCACACATAAAAAACAAAATACCCGTCGTGAACGATATCTAAAAGTAAAGAACATATAACAGTTATTTGAGAATTTTGAACATGAGCATGCATACCTGATATTGAAGTGAGAAACATTCTCCCTGAGGGCCAAGGATGTATGGTGGCCTGGGGAATGTGACTATGTAGGTGGCAGGATCATGGTCCCATGGCTGAAGACGGATCGGAAAACAGACGCTCGGATCTCCCTAGTGGAGTCGCCAATCTGTTGTATCCCTTTTCGTCACGTAAGTGAGAAAAATAAGGACACTTACAAGTCCAGTTGGGTTAGTTGGACAAGACAACAGTGAATCCAAGAGTTAGAAACATCAAGCATAAGAAATAAACAAACAACTAAGTTAATAACAATAAAATAAACTAAACTAGAGTGCATAAGGGAAATAGAACAAGAAATAAACAACATTCATGCCACCAATGAATAAGTTGTATTAGTGGGAAAACGCCAAAGAGAAAGGGAGACTTATGGGTCCCCTCTTCCTCCAAGGGAGGGCTCTTGAAGCCCCAATGATTGAGCTCTTCTTACAAATAGCAAACTAGAAGGAAATGGTAAAGAAGTCCAAAGCTCATTCTTTCAAGAGGTGATATGAATGACTAAATGAGATGGTGCTTGTATTCTCTAATGAGGAAAGAGGTTCCTCTAAGAGAATATAGGCAACATAACAATACAAATGAATTATTTGGAAATATAATGCACCCATGGCCTCTTTTTATAGAAAATCTTTGAGGCATTATTCAACCAGTCTTTAGTGTGAACAAGGGGCTCTTTAGGGCACCCTTAGGTCTTTGACCAGCCCCCCACTCGGATTCAACTCAGATTTGGGTGTCAAATAAACTTGGGAGATGAACCAGAAGTGGGTGCAAGGCCGACCAAAATCATAAATGCGTCATTCTGATGTATGTGCAGATTTTTGCATCCACAGTCGTGCATCGGGTGCATGTGCACTCTTCCGACGTTGTTCGATTGTTGTACGTGTGCATGCTTCCTTTGTATCCTTAATGCATGATGATTTTATAACCAGTTGTATAGTTTTGTTCCCTTTGGAAATGCATTTTTGAAGTTGTGGGTGAACTAATAGGTGTTTGGAGATGATGGATTCCTGTAACCATTTTCGGATGAATTTTCAGCGATAACATGCGTCATGAATTATTTCCTCACATTTCTCCTTCAAAGAAGACTAGTCATCCTTGTGTTGAAGCTCATCTTCCATTGAATTATCCTTCATGACTTTGCACACGCCTATCTTTATGAGTCGCATACATCTCTTTATTTTTTTTTTCAGTTCAGTTTGCCTTGTCAATAAAACTATCCATCTCCCTTTCCATGACTACATTGCCTAGCCCTAAACATTGTTGCTACTGAGATATTTTCATTTATAGTCCTACCAATATTTTTAAAAACTCACGTTGACTGATGTTGGATTCCTTAAGGCCCACCTTTCAACAAGTCTTTCCCCATCAACCTCAACACCTTATATGGAATATAGACTAGAGTCCATTTTGGGTACCTAGAAGCTTGCATGCCTTAATGGAAAGTTCTCTCGCTGAAAATCATGGGAATACATCAATGTCCCTTGATCGTTAGATCTTGCAAGTGGCTCAACATTAGCACATACATTTTCACTTTGCAAGATGTACTCAGGTACCTTGGCACTCATTGACATCAATGGTGACTTTGCCTCACATTGGTTAACGACATTCATCAATGGTTGGTAATCCAATGACTTCTCTTCATGCTCGACATCGACACATCCATTCACATGATTAGAATTGTACCATCGGGTTGTATCAGGTGAATACTATACACTTTTTTATGAATTCCACGACAGTTATAGCAGCATGACTTCAGCTATCTGAGAGTACTACAGTTCCACTTCTGTACTTCCTCTTTTCCATGATTCATTCAACAACAGTTCAGATTCCTCCACCTCACATTCTCTGATCCAGCAGTCACAGCAATCGCAACTACAACAACAGTCATCTTTCATATGATCCTGCAACAGTGACATCTTCCATGCTCCAACAGTTGCATCAGCCATATTCCTATTACATAGTTCATCAACATTTTGGGTGAGTGGAGGTATGTTATTTTCTAAACTTTAATCATGTAATTCCTCAACTGCTAGCAATGAATAACTTGGAAAATTCCCTCACCAAGTTCCCTTTCCTTTTTTGACTTATGCCATGTTGCATGTGGACATGCAACCAGTTCAGTTGGGGGGTAGGGGACTTTATTCACTATCATCACTCCATTTTTTCCACTACCATCATTTGATTTTTCGTCTCATGTACCATTTACCAACATTCCTTTTCCAAGGATACTCTGTTGTGCTTTAAGAACTGATATACATATTAGAATGATTCAAAAATATAAAAAAGGGATTTCTTATACTCAATGATGTTTCCTTATGCACATTGATATCATATATTTTTCAGTAATAATATGGGAAAATTATTATCATAACAACAAGAGAACAAATAACGAAATGAATGTTGTTAACACAAGAACCGACATTCTTTATATTCATGGTTTTCACACAAGAACCAACCATAAGAAAATGTCAGTTGTTACTCATGTAAATCCCATCCTGGAAAAATTCATTATCATCACTCAAAGCCAACATTCAGATGCCAAAATTTCTTGAGAAGATCCATGCATGGTTGCATGAGGACATGCACCAAGTTAAGTTGGGGGGTATGTTGGGGCTCATAAATGTCCTATTTTCATCCACCTTTCCCTTCACCATTCTCGACATTTCATTGCCCCATTAACCTTTCACGATATCTTTTCCATAAATATACTTGGGTTTCACCTTATTATTATCCACTTTATTCATTTTAGTATTAAAAGGGAATTTGTGATTAAATATTAGAAAATCGACATGTTTTCATATATATCTCAAAAATGTGTGAGCTTTGTAATGTGTAGGAATATGTGAAGGATTAATTCAAAAGGACTTCTTGAATACTTCCTCCACCATTTCAAGATTTGAGAAGATAATTCAAGCCTATTCCAAGGAGAATATCATGGAGATTTGGTTGGAATATCTTATCCAAGATGTATGATAGATATGTGTGAGGATTTGAAGGGATTATATTTTGTAATAATGGGAAATAGGTTGAGAGAAAAGTGGATCTGTAATT
Organism: Picea engelmannii; assembly: GCA_009831015.1. Classification (NCBI taxonomy): domain Eukaryota; kingdom Viridiplantae; phylum Streptophyta; class Pinopsida; order Pinales; family Pinaceae; genus Picea; species Picea engelmannii. The sequence continues at coordinate 158,452 of ML818566.1, read as the reverse complement.
TTGAAATGAGATGGTTATCTTATCTTCAAGGATCTCATGTATAAAAGAGAGTGATCTCTCTTCATGAGGGAGTAGTTGAGTAGTAGACATTTGAGTAATTAGGATGACAAAGAGATTAGTCATTAGGATTTGAAAGAAAGGGATTCTTAGCTTTGATTCATGGTTTTGGTTTCCATGCTTTCATTATTATGTTATGAAGATTG